>WYDF02118650.1:0-10199 GCA_009867245.2 Adranes taylori
TTACTTGCAGTTGTTCCCAACTTTTTGGCGTGGGGCCCCCCCCGGCTATACTTATATTTTTTTTTTTTCCCCCCCCGCCCCCCCCCCCCCCCGTTTCTAACTCATTTTAACCTACTATAGTAGGTACGTTGCGAGCAAAAGCGAACAGCTGGTGCGGAGGTGCAAGCTGTGACCCGCCTGGAACAACGATCGAAAATATAAATTAATGTCTAAATGAATGGGTGAAGTAATTAAATGAATTAGTAAGCGAAATTTATGTCGTTAAATGAATTTTAGCAAAAATGCAGACACATTCAATTTTTCCCTCCCAAGAGTCTCTCTACTACACTCTCCTTACGATATCACTATGCCTAACTAGTTGGGAAATCCTGCTATAGTGGGAAATCCTGCTATAGGGAAATAACTGCTATATTGCACCAAACTTTATACAAATTTGAGGAAACAAATTTTTTTATTTGGATAATAGAACTTAAGATAAATAAACAGCTATTTAAAAGATTAACCATTAATTGCAGTGTTTCCCAACTATAGTGGATTTTATATATCGAATTGTATTGATTATTTCTAAAAAGTATCATTTACTGAATACTTGTCAATATACTCAATAACTCAAGAATCCTGGATGGTTATACAAAATCCCATTTGATAAGAATAATAGGAGTACTATGGAACTCAAGTAAAATACCAGATGTTAGCCAGCGTCACTTGGGCGTGGCCTGAAGGAAACGTTTGCTAGAAAATTTTAGGAAGGTTAGAAATTGTAGCAAGCATAACGGATATCGAAGAAAACGTAAGTGGTGGTAGTTTCAAAACGGCGGAGGTAGTAGTTTTATGCGGCCAAAATCTTTGAAGCATTGCATTGAAAACGTATTCTACTAAAATTTGTCAAATTAATATCCAATCAGATCGGTAGAAAGCACAAAATTGTGTAAAGCTTAACGATTTATTCAAAAATATAATGGGTTAAAACTTATCGGTTAAAAACAATAATAATCATAAAAGTTTTTCGCAAAAATCTTCAATTCGAAAATGCAGAAATATTCTCTATTTGCGTGATAGACACACACATATATTTATGGCAAATGATGCCGATAAGCTATATAGCGCGTCGGCGGACATCTTACAAGTCGGTGTGCTATAATATTTTCGCGCGTAAACTGTTTGTTTGTTGACTGTTGTTTCAGTGGGAAGCGGTTTCATTTGATGTATGTCCTCTATTTGAGATTTTATTTTACTAATTTATATTTATATTATTAGTTTAATTAAATTGATTTGTTAATCATGGGCTATGTATTGGATATGCTAATCATGGGATATGGTATTAAACTTATACAATATGTTAGCCTTAACTACAGATAACCCAAATGCATAATCCTTCCCATATGTTCCAAGGATTAAAATTCTAAGTTGCCTTAATGATTTACTTCGACGCCAGTATATATATATATATATATATATATATATATATATAAATATATTTACGCATATTAAAGAATTGTAAATATTTTTGCGTTTTTATGTCTCTTACAGTAAACAAATAATATAGAGTAAGTTCACCAGTAGACGACTCCCCGTGAAATTCACTGGGGCTTGAATGACGACAATATATAAGACGAAGTAAAATATAATAGGATATATGGATAGATGAAGGGTATATCAAAACGATAACATCTTAAATAGATGGCAGACAAAGCGATGTAGAATTTATATGTTCAAATAGTATTAAATATCTCGTTTACGACGAAATCTATTTATGTTTGTTCATGTTGATGATGAAGAAACCCAACGATAAGTGTTTTTAAACATGATCGATCGCATGCTCTCTCCGTAAATATAAAGCGCTGACTAGCAGTAATAATATCATTCAACGTTAAACTGTGCTCGTTAGCTGACGTGTTTAGAATTAGCTAATGTCAGTAATCATGTCGCTTATAGAAAAACACATTTTGTTTAGTACCTGATGTAGCAGCGGTCCAGTGCAATATATTTATAAAATCGAACGCAAATGGCGATTAACAACACTAGTTTAAAGCTGTTGATGTTGCTATATTTTTGTAATATACAAATACAAGATTACTAGAAAGCAATAAAGGATCACGTGTTGCCTGACTGGAAGTGTACTTGGTATGAATTGACAAGAGTAGCGAAAAGTTCCCCTTCTTGTTTACCATCAAATTTAGATCCAGATACGATTTTAAATTTCGAAACCAGGTTTATATCGTGAAATCGTGAAGATCGTAAAATCAAAAAAGCAGGAATCAGATGAATTTAAGAAATAGGTATTCGAAGATGCTTTACCATCGCTTCGCAAAACTGGTCGGTATTCGACGCTTCAGAATGAAAACGATAAACTGTCCAATAAACTGGCCACTGTAAATCAGAAACTAATGGATAGCAACAATGAAACTGATGTTTTAAATAATCAACCGGCTATTGCACTTCATAAAATAAGAGATTGCTACAATACCATAAATATTTTAAACAATCAACTTGCGATTGCAAACAATACAGTAACGCTTACAAATGAAAACATTGTATGCGCACTCGCTTTAGCAAAACAAGCATGTGAAGATGTAGTCATTTTAAGTCATCGATTTGCAGATATTGCAAAAGATGTTACTGCGAAACCTTCAGATTCCAAATTACTGAATGAATTACTAGTTCATTAGATCAAAGAGAAGTAATAGGCAAATACGGTGCGCGCAATAGGCAAATACGATGACTGCATATCAAAGCAGTATGGTATGTCAGGAAACTAAACTATCATGTTAAAAATTTTCTAAAATTAACTCTAGACAGCACAGTGTCGTAGTAAAATATGAAAAAGTTAATGGGTTGGCGAATTCCTGCATAAACGAATTCTCAAGTCTAAAGCAGTCTAGCGTGATTTGTACGTGATTTGCATTTCAACTTGAATAATCCCAATTTAAAAACCACCATATTCAAAATTTAAATCCAATATGTTGAATAGTTAACAACATTTAAAAAGTAGTCAAGATGAGTAGATGAACCACCATAGATATGGAATCTTCTTTGAGGTCTTTGTTTCTGGCCACCAAGTTTTGGACATCATGAAACCACACTTAATTTTATCTTTCTGTTCTTTTTGTGTGGATATTTAATTAATTTCGGCGTTTCTGGAAAAATAACAATGCGATAAGAAACAGTGGTGTGACAGGGAAGAACGAAAGTACACTTCTCCATCACCTTGCTTTAAAACATATTTTGGATCTCTGAGTTTTATAATTTAAATTCAATAGGTTGAGTAGTTGGTTTCATTTCAAAAACCAGTCAATAATGAATAGATTTTCTTTGAGGTCTTTGTCGCTACCAAATTTTGGACATGATGAAACCTAGCTCAATTGTATCTGCCTACTCTTCAAATCTGGATGCTCAATTAATTTTGGCGTTTCTGGAAAATTAATAATGCAAAACCAAACATTGGTGCGCCAGGGGAGATTCGAATAACCACGCACCCATCACCTTACTTTACTATAAGTTATAAGATCCATCACAGTGGGTGACAAAATATCTAATATGTTCTTTATGTCTGATAAACTATATTCATTTTCTATAACATAAATGCTCATGCTTCAAACTGTAGATATATATTTTCTCTAATCTGGCTGATTTAATGGCTCTAATCCCGCTCGTTAAATGACTCGTTAGCTCGGTACGCTTAACGGTTGGTGCATTGACCGTGGCTTCTGTGGTTGACGTCAGACTTCTCCAGGATATTCAAAGACACAGTTAGAGGGTGTGTGGAAAAGTTAGATAATATGCGGATACGAGAGAAAGATATGAAATATGTATGTTAAAAATATCAAAAATTCACCCCAAGGATTTCATAATGTCATAAGTGTATACCGTATATGCTGCCACAAATTTCTCCTACTGACTTTGTTGAATTTAATGTTAAATAACGAAGATAAATAAACGATTTATTTTTGGCGGCTTTTCTTGTTTGTTCTATACTTATTTATAGTCACCTATTTCTGCCAATTTTGGCTTATCACCGACTATAATACGGCTTTTCTTAAAAATGCCAAACAGTTTCATGTTTGCGAATTCAGCTAATCTGCACGTACAATTTAGGCACTTAATGGAGAATTATTGCTGATAAGAATTGTGCGAAATGCTTACTCGAAACCTGTCTGAATAAGACTCAAACTACTTTTCATTAACGCTCGCTTGGGGTTTCCTTTTATATGGAACTAGCTGAGAAAAACAACTTAAAACAATAATTGTGGTAGGTAGCGGCACCTGGGTGTGGCCTCTAAGAAGTTTCCGCCAAAATCTTTAAGAAGTGAAAAGTTTCTACTAATAAAAACCATTCTTTTCTACGTTAAGAATTTTAAAGAGTAATTTCGCTTTGCATGCACGAAGAAATTCTATGATATCATGAGATGGTTTCCCATCTCAGATTGATAATGTAAAAGAGAGCTCGCAACCTGCAGCTCTCTACCAATGTAGAAACCAGCTAATTAAGAAATAGTGGCGGCAATTTCACATGGATAATAAGAAAATCCGGTTAGATGAGGGTAACGATCGCAGTGATCATTGAACTCATTAATAATATTGGTTGGAAACAAGATAGCACCAAATTTCTGATCAAACGAAGTACACATACATGTACAAATTCTGTTTTGGCTTTGAATTCCTATAACCAAAAAAAAAAAAACTTGAAAAACAGCAATTCAAAATGTGCGCACCTGCATGAAAATCATAAATTGTCGGACGGCAGGCACCAGTTGGTTTTTCTATATCTATATAGATTTCTGCCTCCCGCGGATATACTTTGGGGTTATACATCGCATAACTTGTCTTCGTTTTAAATTATATTTACATTATCAATTCTTGATTTATTTGTTTAGCAAGTTTCTAGCGAGGTAAGTACCTGATGATCATTTGATTGATTGATTGTTTTGTTCCATTTCTCGTCTCTGTTGGAGGCTATATACAATACGTAGATAACAACTTTAAAACATATTTTTGATCTCTGATTTTTACAATTTAAATTCAAGAAGTTGAATAGTTGGCTTAATGAATAGATGAACTACTATAGATGTGAGATTTCTTTTAAGTTCCTCGTTTCTTGTCACCAAAATTTGGACAACATGAAACCAAGCTCCACTGTACCTTCCAGCTCTTTAAATATGGTTACTGAATTCAATTTGGCGTTTCTGAAAAAAATAGTACAATAACAAACAGTGGTGCGGCAGGCGAAATTTGGGAGACCACCTCTCCATCATCTTACTTTAAAACAAATTTTTGATCTCGAACTTTTATAAAGCATAAACGTTTTTCTCTCAATTTTTTTAATTAAATTCATGTCTATTCTTCACTTTTTCTAAAGAGACCTTAGTGGTGGGAAAACTGAATAAACTATTGTGATGGTAAACGATAACTTTTCATGTTATAAGATAAAACATCAATTGTTCCTAAATAAATTTCACATCGCACCTTTCTCCTGGAGAAAACGCGACATAAATACAATCAAATGTGGTACCTTATTAAAACGTTATAGCTATCTAGTGGAAAAAAAGGTCACGAAAGATCACAGAATACGGGATGTTGCGGATAATGTGGTGACTGACGATTGCCTTTAGTGCTTGTCAACTGCTTTAAAACGGGAGCATGCGGTCGCTAAAAGGATAGATAGTTTAATATATGCGCTACGGAAATTGGAAGAAAAATGTCTTATCAAACGCTCCAAATGTCTCTTATATAAAGGTTGAACCTGATAGATTTAAATCTTGAATTTGTAGAAACCATAAAGTTATGTGAAGTTATTTAATTCATTTAAAGATGTTTTATCTTAACAAATTCCCTTAGTCTGATAGCGCTAAATCTAGTCTATTTCATTATGTGGTGTAACGAAGCACGTTACTAACCAGTTTAAAGTGTCTATAAATTACATAATCCGTCATAGCAAATAAGTTAAATTGTTTAAATAAATAGGTTTCGGAAACCCTAGACAGAAATTCAAACGCAACTATCATATGTAAACAAATATTACTTTGCTGTCGCTGCTAGATAAAATGTATTGGAATAAACACATCACTCAGCACGTACGAGAGTGGGCAAGTTAGTCACCTATCAAATTGCATAAATCAGAGAGAGATAGCTGCCGTTTGTATGACTGGGCCGTGTGTCACTGCTCTACTCGTATAATTATGTACTATAATATGTATGCTAGGTGTGTGTATGTGGAAGTATAGATAAGATGACTGGCATTCTATTTGATACCACGACTATGAGAAGGCATTTGATAACGTAAAATGGCCAAAACTCTGGGATGTTCTTCGTGAGATGGGAATACCAAAACATCATATCATGCTCGTCAAACGACTATACGAGAACACTACAGTTGTCATTAAAATTGATAATGCCACCTCCAATAAATGTATTATCCAAAATGGTGTTCGACAGGGCTGCATCCTCTCACCGCTACTATATAATATCTATAGTAAATATATCATGCGAATAGTTTTAGAAAATTGGGATGGTGGAATCTGGATTCATGGAAAAATGTTCTCTAATCTCCGATTTGTTGTCGACACTGTGCTAATTGCCAGTACTGAAGGGGAACTTCTTACTATATTACAAAAACTAGAAAATATTAGTCAAGAGTTTGTATTTAAGGTCAACAGCCACAAAACTAAAGTTATGACCGAGAAAGTGAATCGAACGAGAAAGTGAAAGAGGAGAAAGGGCTGGCAAAATTGGGAAATACGATGTTGTCCAACAGTTCATATACTTAGACTCGATGTTGCATGACTCAAGAACTTCTGAGATGGAGATTCGCAGGAGAATTCAATTAGGAATCACAGCCATGACACGAACTATGGAAAGACAGGAACTTAAGCAGATCCACGAAAATTTAACTTGTTAAAACCCTAGTCTTTCCTGTCTTTTCGTACGATTCGGTAACTTGGGAAATCCGTGCTTCTGACCGATGCCGTATATAGATGCATTTGAGATGTTGTTTTGGCGTCACACGCTTCGAATACCGTGGTTAGCACGAAGAACCAATATCTCTGTCCTAAATGAAATCGTTGGACCGATGCAATCTGTAAACTCACCAAAATGACATTGGGAACTGCAGCTCGTGAAACAACTAATCAACAATAATAGTGCCACATGGTACATAGGGTCATCCATAAGTTAATTTCATAACCACTACACATCGATCACGATGTTAGACTAAAGCTAGGGTTACGTTATGGCCCAGGCTGGCCAAGTACGGGTTCTAGTCGATCATTGCCAAGTGGTGTGGCCGCCGCACCATTCACAAGTATCACCAAATATTTGATACTGGCCAATGCTTGGATATCTGTCGAGTTGGCCGACAAGTATTGACCAGCTTCCAGCCCAAATCAAAGGAGCCTCCACATTTGACAAGTGTCGTTGCGCAAATGGCTATACACTGGTCTAGCCTGAAAGAGATGTTACACAAACATACTTTTATAATTTTGACATTAATTTTGTTTTCTTTTCCCGTGAACATTTCTAATACTATTATGATTGTAATAACAATCAGCTTCTTCCATATTATTATATTAAGTAACAGGAAAATAAATAAACTCCAGCGTGTCCAGAATCCAAATATTTTCCAATGAATGACTTGGCCAGCCTTGTCCAGTGTGTGGACAACTTGTGATTCCGCGACCTGCAATCCAAGTGGTATGTGATGTTTGTGAAATGTTGCTGGACTAGGCTGCCCCATAGTGTAGCCCTAGCTTAAGAAGAAGATCTGTTGTTTAAATAATATTGAAAGTGCAATATCGGGTTGAAAAATTAGCCTAATAGCTGAACGGAGATGCAGGATTGTTATTATCCAAAAGTGTCAATTTGTGACCTTTTTGGATAATAAAAATTTCGAACACTTTTTCGAACTACTCCATGTGCTAATAAACCTTTTTATAATTATAACTTTTAAATATTGTTTTTATAACGTGATCCATAATAAATGAATTTACGTATGGGAGTCACTAATTTATATTTTACGCGACTAGTTTCAAAGCGACAGCTTCACCGGCAGACGGTAACTCTGACGATGAAACTGTGCTGTGAAACTAGTATCGGAAAATAACAAATTAATGCGTTCGTCTTTGATGCAATTAAATCATTGTATAATCTTGTCATGTATAAATTTTCACATATTGAAATCAATTAATGTATTAATAATTAATTACTAATCTATTAATAATTAATTTCCACTAACAAACTTTATATCGTAATTCTGATGAGACCCCGTGAAACTTTTTAGCTATACGGAACTATTATTAAATACGACAAGTGTTTTTAATTGTGAACTGTATACAAAAACAATAAACTATATGAATTATATGCAAATTTCTCAGTAATTCTATAATAAAACGCATACGCTATGAAAATAATATTATTATACAATAATTCAGGAATAAATATAAAGTTCAGCAGTTTTGTTTGAAAAGAACACCGAATGCATAACTAATTTGTATATGATAATTATTATTATTCTGTTTTTGGTGTCAGGCACACCATGGAACTGTTAATAGGAGTTGTGGAAAGTGTAGCCATAACCATTGCAACTGGAATGAACAATAGATTTTATGTCACTTGTGCAATTTTCATATGTACCTACACTGCAATGAAAAACAATTGAACAAATTTCAATACATTCATTTGCAGTAAATTGCATTGATTTGTATAAATCGTACTTTACCAATTACAGTAGCGTGCGATGGTTTTGTTTTTCCACTTTTGATGATTGATTCCCATATATCTTGGTGCGCTGAATCCGAAAATGACTTATGGCTCTTACCCTAGTTTGTTCAACGTCCATAACCAGCGCCCGAATTTTCCGCTGCAACTTCTGCATGTCTATTCCGCTCGACTCTTGCGGCCCTGTCTGCAAATCAGTTCCCTTTTGGTTGTTCGGGTCATGATGCCACTTTACGAGGTCTTGTATTTGGTTCTTGTGGTCCCACCTACTGTGAGATTTGTAAGGAGCGTTCCTTCTAGGGGAGACCTCTTTACAGGAGATCGTGCTGTGATATCTCGTCGAGTAAACGGTGATTCTTGACATTAGATTGGTTTCTAATTTTGCCCTCTGCCAGGAGGTCACCTGCTGAGCAGCTTTTCTTTACAGTGGATCGTAGTAAGAAATCTCTCCTCTCAATTGGTTTCGCATCCACCGATTCGCGCCCCTCTTCAGGGAGAATATGTTCCACATTGTTGCCTGCGAGCACCGGGTTTATATTTGGCGTGTTTAAGCTTTTATTCTTGTCTTTGTTGTTCATTTTTTCCTAGCCGTTATCCTCTTTTCTCTTTCTCTTCGCTGATTGGTAAGAGTTTGGTAGGGTTGGTGGGAGATTTGGATGCTGGAGACCTGTAGCAATGCTTTGTTGCTTTGCTACTTGGCGCTTCAACCCGTTCCACATCTCCACCGAAACTGGCGAACAGCAGCCCGCGTGGCCTCGGACAGAGCAACCCCCCTACACCTCACGGCCCAATAAGGTCACCAACCGGCACTACGACATAGAAGGAGATTTGACACCGATTGATAGGGCAGCCACCTCCAGTGGTCATTTATAGGCGGGCTTCTGTCCTACCCGGCGGCCAGGGAACACGCCTGGTACCCTCGAGAAGCACCGTCCCGGTGTTATGCTGTACCCTCGCAAATGACCACCTCCAAGCGGGGATGATGATGTTGATAGCGTAGCTAATGGGTGTGTGGTGTGGATGAGTTGTTGTCTTCTCACGTCCCCGCCCCATCCAGCCGCCCCCCCCCCTGCGACCATCGCTTTGCCAGAACCAAGGTACCTCAAACATATTTTTAATCTAGTCGGCATTGACATTCTAACTTTAGCCCGGCAGATGTTGGGCCAAGCGGCAGGAATCGGCAGGTCTTAGGTTCACCTGCAGCTGTAGCTCCTTTGCATCGAGGAAGTCAAGTTACCTTAGCGCATAACAGTTGTGACCTAATAGGCCTACAGCTGCTTCTTATTTGCTCTCGTTCAATAGTCTCCCCTAGCCAAAGGCCCTGCTCTTACATGACATTGTAGAATGCCCGACTAAAAAATGCGATTATTATCGTTCTAGCTAAACTCGTGTCAAAAATAAAATATTTCTACTCTGTAAAATTGATTCTCTAAAGGAGTTGAATCATTTAAGATTACCAACAAAATTTAAAATTTGGTTTTTCTTTTGTG
>WYDF02118661.1:0-10199 GCA_009867245.2 Adranes taylori
CATACAATGTCATCCGCATAGGTAAGAGACCACACTTTCTTATTTCCTATTATAAGTCCACCGGCTTGTCCTTTCATCAATACTTCCTCCAAATCTGACAGATAAATATTAAACAAACAAGCGCTTAGTGGACACCCTCATCTAACTCCCCTTTTTGTCTCAAACCAATAGGAAACCCTATCATTCACTCTCGTCCTTACAAACGTCCCATCATACAAATCTCTAATCATACGTACCATCCCTCTATAAATTCCTGCACTCACCATTTTCTCCCATAGCTTCACACTCACAATCCTGTCAAAGGTAGCCTTAAGGTCTATAAAAGGTAGAAAATAAAAAATAATAAAAAATGAAAATAATAATAAAAATAATAATATAAATACCAATAAATAAAAGGAAAATTCAAATTCAAATTGCCTGCAAGATATTCGCAAATCGGGGGACTCCCGCAAATGTGAAATACCGATAAAATACTAAAACTAAAACATAACCTCAAAACTACACGGTTATATACGAAGATATACGAGGAATGAGGGAACATATAGAGAAAGGGGGGATACGATGCTAGAAGTACATTGAACACACTGGAAGTACAGCACAGACAGTGTGTCGGTGTAGAGCCATTTAACTTTAAATCGAACACGTGACTTGGGATAGAGAGAGCGTTCGGGGAATTTCCAACTTTTGACAGCAGAAAATACCAGTTACAAAATACCTAGTAACATAACTTCAAATTCAAACAATGAGTCCCCACACAGACCCAGATCCCAGTCCCCGCCGTAGACCCAGGTCCCAGTCCCCGCCGCAGGCCCGATGCAGCCCTCGAAGAGGTCCCCGGCTGCAGAGCAGGCTAGAGTAGGAACGGTTACCATTTTTAGAGCGGTTTAGGAACAGCTCTAGAAGGGTGGAAGTGTGTTTAGAATCTGGTATCTGCAACTACTCACTGCGCAAAAATTTTGTTCCGATCGGTCCAGAAGTTTAGGACTAATCGCGACACCACTATTCAAAAAAAAACCCTTTTTGGGGCTCAGAGATCGTGAAAACTTGCATCCCAATCAAAATCGCGAAATAGAAAATGTTTATTAATCCTATAGTGGCGAAACTGCGACTCGCGAGCCACATGGGGCTTTCCTAGGACTTCAAGGTGGCTCTATCTAAGGCCAAAAAAATTGTAAAATTTCTATTCTATAGTATTTAATCTCGTGTGCTCAAGGTACTCAAACAAGTATGTAGAATAGAGCAAGCAAATAAAACTTTGATTTGTAAATGCATGTAATACAACTCGTTTTCCAATTGTTTACTTTCAGATAATATTTTTAATTTTATATAAATGTTTCTGTAATTTCCAAATTATGTTTTAGTATTGTATTAATGGAAGATGCGTAGCCGAACACGAAAACATAATTCCAGATTACTCACAAAATACTCCTTCGTATATTAGGAGAGATGGACAAAGTAATCAAGGGAGACCTTTGTAAGTATGGATTTTATTAAATGAAAACTAATGTGCAATAAAAATTCAAATATAAATATATTTCCTACATAAAAAATTCTACATTTCAATTTCTAAGAACTCAGGCATAAATCTAAATACAATTTTTGGTGATATAATTTTAATTGTCCAATCAAATAACAGTGTGAACTTATGAGCGTTTTGAAATGACATATGTCTAATAACATTTTTTTTTAATTTATTTTACATCATAAATATAAACAAATAACTTGGGACCCCAGTGGGGCACTGAGATCGTAGAGGGGAGGGGTAAATGAGTTTCCATTGTCAAAAGAAAAATCCATTTAACGACGTAAATCCTACTTACTAATTCATTTCATTACTTCACTCATTCCTACAGTCACTAATTCACCCATTCGATCGTTGTTCCCGACATGTCAAGCCAGGCCAGGCCTCACCAAGGATTACATATTTTTCCGAGTTACACTATTTTATAACAAAATATTTTTATAATCAACGACATAGTTTAAGTTTGATTTAAAGTCTTGGTTAAAGTGTCCATAGATTATTTCGGTTTTAAGTTTTCTATATTATTTTGAATTCTTCTATATTCTTTTGAATTCTTCCTATTCTGTGTCGTGGATGATGTTTACCTTAGATATTCTTCTATTTTGTTAAAAATATTGCTGTCCTGCCGTGAGTTATCAATTAACTTTTCTATCAGAGCCGTTCCTTAGAAAAGCATAGAAAATGTGTGATTTTTACTTGTGGATAATACTTACTAGGTTTGTTTCCATGAGGTGCAAATATGCACTAAAAATAAGATATGTATAATGTGTAGATTTATACATATCTTATTTTTATGGGAAAGGTTTTTTGAAATGGGTAGATCAAGAAGGATCCTGCATGGGAAATTGATGTGTGGAGGATGACTGGGAAGGGAATTTTACATTTAAAGGGCATGGGGGTGGTACATTAGTGGACTGCGTGGTTATGTGTGAAAATGCACGGGAGTGTTGGGAAAGTATGGGAGTGGGTGTGAGGGTTGAATCAGATCATTTCCCGCTTATATGGAAGATAAGTATGAATGAGATTAGAGTAGGGGATAATAGGGAGGATGAGACGGACGGGGAAGGGGATTTTGTATGGTATGTCGAAGGAAAAAGAGATATGGTGAAGAGAATGAAGAAATTTGATTGGAAAGATTTGAATAGTATAGGAGAGGTTACTGAAGTTGTTGGGATGGTCGAAAGAAAGAAGATGAGGAAAGCAGGTGGTAATAAGGAAGTTAAAAAATCGAAGTGGATGAAGAATGGATAAGCAAGAAAAAGAAGGTTAACGAGACTTTAAGGAAGGCCATGGAGGATGTAGCTGAATGGGAAGAGTATAATGGGTCGAAAAAAGAGCGGGAATTAGAGGAAAGAAAGAGCGCGAGCAGAAAGGAAGAAATAAGTAAAATAAGTAGAAATAAATAGTTATGGAGTTACATGAGGATCAATGGGATAATGGGAGAGTGCAGAGAGAGGTGCAAAATAGAGTTAAAATATTGGGAGCAGAAATGTAAGAGGGAAGGAGCAAGGAAATAATTTGGAGTGGTGTGCAACATTCTATTTTACGTGACACAGGAAGCTTTTGAATTTCAATACGAACTTTTAGATTTGCTGCTATACTAATGGATGAATAAATTACAACACCTCCATATTGATTTAATTTCCGACAATATGCTTCGCACAATTCATATCCATTTACACTTATGGATTCAATTTGCTTTATTGTAAGCCAGTGCCCTTCGATTATAAGAATATCAGGAGAGAGTTGTTGTAAAGCTACTTCTAAAGCCACTGATTTTGTTCAAAACTACAAATATTGCGGCTAAAAATTTTTAGTAAAAAATTATTCTGCATCACATTTGGATTTGAAATGTGGCTTGTCTTTGAGTTATTAACATTGTCACGTATTTTTTTTACGGATGGTTATTATCTTCGACGTGACATGGGTGAGAGTGGATTTTTTATATGGGTTAGCATAGCAATCCCCAGCTCACAATTATAGGTACCGGTCACCTTCGTTATGTTATAAGATAGCACTTTAGTTTAGCTACTCCTAGCAAAATTATTAATTGAATAAAGGATGCGGAAGGATCTAATCTAAATCGCCCAGTTATCCCCACTAATTTAGAATAAAACAATAGGCCGGACCATCGCTAAGCTGGACGTAACGTTTTCTAATTGTGCCTTTTGTGGCTGAGTAATTACCACTAACGTCAATCCTTAACGATAATCATAAGCCTTAATAATTCAGGCAGCGGAAATGATATAGTTATTAAGCTTAATCAAATTATATTGGTCGTTAAAAAGGTTCACCTACAATCTAATAACATGCTGATTCATTCCCATACGTAAAATAAAATAATCAACGCTTTGCAATTAATAAAATAAATCAACATTTGAATAAAAGTGACTTGATTTATTCAGTTACATCAAATTAAACTAGGTACTTACAGATTTTGCTGTTGTACACATTTCTTGATTTACATTTATTTTAGCTTTGCATTGATCAACGAACTTGTTACTAATTAAAGTCGATTTTACTCTATTCATCAAAATTATACTCAAGTTAGTTTATCTGAATTATTCCCACAAAATATTAATGCTAAATATCACGTTACATTAGACGAATGCATAATAAAATACTTAATAAATTTATGATCACACTTTAATTGGGCATTACTTTATTTGTTATTAATTATTTTTCTAATATTAGTTTATTCCAATTGTTATTTCACTACTTAGTCGGACATTACGACGTTTGGCGGACGCCCAAAATTACTCTCCCTATTGCTAGGGGTGAACCGTTTTTATACATCTCAGATCCCCTTCCACATTATGATATGCATACTTTTAATAATGATTAATTTGTATCTCATTAGCGCATTCTAGAATATTTTTTATAACACCTGTGTGACATCGGTCAATGAACTTTGTTCCCATGCATAACTTCTATGTACAATTTATTTGTTCAAGATGTCATTAATTAGCATAGGGTATAATCAATAACTAATATTTATCTTCACACTTTGATCATAAAACAGATCTATAGTAAGTTATCCGATGACTGTCCCCTTATCTAAAATCTTATTTACAGTTGTCTTCTTCTGATTGCTGTTGTCTTACTTCTCGAAATTCGTGGTATTTTTTGAGTACGTTGAGTTTTAGGAGAAACATTTATATCTTCTAAACATCGAAGTTTTAAGCCAGAAGTCGAATCGTTTCATGATGTTCCATTTTATTGGCTGCTAATAGAAAACAGCATTCTTAGATGTTCCTGACAACACTTTTCGTTCGGAAGTAGTCATATCCATATCCTTAGTCATATCCTTGATTTGCATTCAGTGAGGAGACTGAATGCAAATCACTTGAATTGCTTAAATTACAATTTGAGTCACTCTGAATGTTATTTGTTTTATTTAGTTCATAATATTGTTAATAGTATATATTTAAATATTGCAATCTTAAATATGACATAAAAGATGTTGCACATTAGTTTTTATTAGTTAATTAAATAAATGCACAAATAATGATCTATTTTCAGCACAATTGCACAATATAAAACTAATTGCACAATATTGCACACTTTATTTATATAGGTTCTATGATGAAGAGGACGAGGAAAACATAAATTCAGATCCGCCAAATAATTTCTACCAATACTACCAAAATCATCATCAATTTCAACAATACAATTATCACAGCCAACATTGGCAACAGCAAAACCCTTACGGCACCACACAAAAGCCATTTTATCAACATAACTATTTCAGTACGACAAAACATCCATTCTATCAAAATAATGATTTGTACTCAACGACAGAAAATCCTTTCGCTAGTACACGATATCAGCCTTTTAAACATTTATTTACATTCAAAACAACAAAATCTCCTTATGATTTTCACGATTTTGGTAAACTCTCAACAACCACACAGAATCCATTCTTTTTCAATATACAAAACGATGAAGCGACTAGCGTACATCCACACTTATTAAATTATTTTTTATACAAACACACAACGACGAAAAGTCCATACGATTTTGGCGATTTCGCTAAACGTTATAAAACAGCGAATTATAACGAGAACGTAAACAATAATTATTTAAAACGATCATATAATGCGGCGACTTTTTTCGGTGATAGTAGTAATATAAGGAACGTGACAACGTCGAATGGATAGAGCCTTTTAATATTAAATTTCAAAGTCTGCGCAAAACAAATGGAAGAAGGGTAAGAGCAGGATATTCCTTCTTTCAAATTACATGAAGATCATCCTGTTCTATTTCGTTTCGTATCGCATCTCTTTTAAGTAATTTTCCAATCAATAGTAATTCTTCTTCGTACATTTAATTAATCACATCAGGGTATTTCCACATCAAATTACACAAGATTTTCTACAAATTGCATCTACCATCTTTGATTTTGATTAAATTTACAATTTATAAAATATGATTTTAATTAAATTTGTAATTTGTGATCAATTTGGATATAATTATTACTTTGGAATCTTCGTGAAAAACTATACAACTATATATAAGTATTAGTTGAAAAAGTTATGGCCTTTTAAATCTTTAGCACATTTGTATATAAATATTTGTAATTCCTTTAAAGTTTATTGTAGAACTTTGATTTATGTGCTTGGTCACGAGAAACTAAACTTTTATTTAAATAAGATTTCATAAACATAATTTGTTTAAAGTCGTTTCTTGGATCATAATTTTTCCTTTAAAAATAAGGACTAACATTAGCAGCTGATTTTTTGCATTGCTCTCTCTTTCTGTCTATCTTTTAGTTTTACCAAATTTTATTCACAGCGCAGCCGAAACTGCATTTTATTGATGATAAAAATAATCTTTTAGCGGTTCACAGAGATTTTAGTAAAACAAATAAAATTAAATTTGAGATCAATTGGAAGTGTTTTTACTTCGTTACTACCACGTATAGTACAATTGTTTAGATTTTGACTAGAGTTTCAACCCTTTAGGGCCATCTTCAGACATGCAGACTACGGATTCTATGATTCATATGGATTCTATTATTGGTTGTTTTAGGTGACCATATTTCAGCCACAGTGAATTGGAGTTAGTGGTGTTAGCTGTTAACGTACAAGGGCAGAGTTAAAAAATAGATAAACGGCAGCAACAACACTAGAATGACAACGATTACGAGGATTTGGGGCTACGAGGGATTGAACTTAGTGGTGTCAGCTGTTAAAGTACAATGAGAAAGTCAACAACTAGATGAACGGTAGCAAGACCACGACAACGATTACGAAGGATTACGGCTAAGAGCGATTGGTGTCAAAGAGTAAACGGGAGAGAGTCCACGACCAGATACGTCCGAGTAACAACACGACAACGACGAGACAACGACTGTGAGAGATTGGACTTATTGATTTCAACGACCAAACGGGAGGGAGTGAACTATTAGGTAGGCGGGAGCAACTTGGATTAGATAGAGGTTGTTCCCGTCTATCTAATCGTTGACTCCCTCCCGTTTAGTAGTTGACATCAATAAGTCCAATCCCTCGTAATCATTTTCTCGTCGTTGTTGTGTTATTACTCCCATCTATCTGGTGGTTGGTTCTCCCCCCGTTTAGTCTTTATCACCACCAAGAGCAATTCCTCGTAGCCCCAATCCTTCGTTATCGTTGTCACGTCGTTGTGGCGTTGTTGCTTCCGTTGATCTAGTTATTGACTCTCTCCTTGTACTTTAACAGCTAACGTCACGAGGTTTAATCCCTCATAGCCCCAATTCCTCGTAATCGTTGTTATTGTCGTGTTGTTGCTCCCGTTTATCTACTTGTTGACTCTCCTCTTGTACTTTAACAGCTAACACCACTAAGTCCAATCCCTCGTAGCCCTAATATGGTCACCTAAAACACCTAATAGTAAAACCCATATGAATCATAAAACCCCTAGTCTGTACGTCTCAAGATTGCCGAAAAGGGCTGAAACTATAGTCACAATCTAAACAATTGTACTATTCGTGGTAGTAACGAAGTTAAAACACTTCCATTTGATCTCATCATGGATTACCACATAGTAATGCTTGACTCAATCAATCTATTGAAAATCAAATTTAGTAACCATCCAAATATTTAAAAATCCAAGATACTTTTTCTATAGAAGTACCATTTTTACGTCCCAGCAGCGGAAAAAAGTCTGGGCCGTATCAACAAACAACGAATAGTCATTATGTTCAACAATATGAATAGTAATATTATTTCAGGCTTATCCTAATGCCGATAATTCCTCCCTACGCTCCTTGCAAATAAATAACACTTCACACTGCTTTTACCTACATTAGGATTTTGTTGCATTTTTAAAGTGTATTAAAGACATAGGTAAATTAATTCAGCGGTACTAATTAATGCAAAGTGCTGTGTGTTGATTTTTTCCCTTAATTTATTTTAAAAACCCAAATTTCGTATATAACTCGATTTTTATCTTTCATACTTTTTTCATCTTTCTTTCATACGAACCACATACGTACGTAGTACGTATAGGTATATTAAAGATATAGAATTCATGTTTTGAACATTTTTTCTATTTCACCCTATATATTTATATACCATGCATATTTTTATACCCTGTATATTTTTATTTTGATAATCCTTGTGATTCTCCTTAAAACGATACCAAACATGAGGGATTCACCTCCAAAGATATAGCCCCTAATGTCTTAAAACCTCTCCATTGGTTACCATGGAGACCGAAAGTCAATATATAAAAACGCATAATTCCTGAACAATAGCAGGTAGAAGAAAACTATAGGAAAAAAATATTTTATATTTTAGGAGATCTATAAGATGGCACTCCTGGTATTTAATAAATGTTGTCCAATTTATAAGTTTGGGAAGTGTGGAGATCTATTACACCCGAATAATTTTATTTCATTTTTAAGTATAATTTAAATTTTGAATAAAATGACGGTTTGAACTTGGTTGACCCCCTGCCCTAAATCCGTCATGATTAGTGTTTAATAAAAAAGTATTCAAATACATTTTTAAGTACAGGTAATATTTACTATTTTAATGTTGTCGAACTGATAGATTACTACAGATGACAATATATTAAATCCAAAGGCATGCTAAGTTCGCTTTTCGCGCATGGTTACAGCTATAGAATTCTGTGCTAATCTATGATTACTCTAAACACATATTGTCTTAATTGAGTTTAATAGTCGAGTTATTAGATGATATCAAAAACGAAATAATTGTTTTATGCAAAATATATTAAAACGTATGACTTCTAAATGGAGTTCACCAGTTCCAAGAGAAGGCCAAGTTCACCAAGTCGCCAATTATGAGAAGGCCCATCATAATTGGCGACTTGAATGCCAAGGTTGGAGCAAGAACTGCAACAGATTTGTCGTACATTGGCGACTTCGGTCTGGGTAAGACAAACCAGAGAGGGCATGCGATGGTCGACTTTCTCAATAAAGAGAAGATGTACGCCTAAATGGCTTCTTCGAAAAACACCACATAGGAAAGTGGCCACAGAGGAGTCCAGCTAACACCGTGAAGAACAAAATAGATTACGTTTTCGCCACAAAAAAAAGCATATGTATGGACATTTTGGTTCTAAATCGATTTGACACTGGCATTGGCAGTGACCACAGGTTGGTAAGAGCGAAGCTACAAATAGACACTCGGATGGAGAAGGAGGTGCTTGATAGCTAAAAAGGTGCAACCCACAATGTAATGTACGAGATGAAAAGGAAAAAAGACGAATTCAACAACCAGATCTATAAAAAGCTACGACAAACTGATGAACTAGGGGGTCTAGAGCTAAATGTGTTATCAACTAAAATTACAACAGGATCCAGGCAACCGTGAAAGTGTGCTCGATTCAGAAATTCAAGGATAAGTTAGTCCAGACACCGAGAGGCTGATCAAAGAGAGGAGGAAAACAGACAGAGACTCGTCAGAGAAAAGAAATAGACCCGAAGCAGTCAGACAGAGAAGTACAAGGACTTAAATAAAAAAGTGCAGGAAGCCATTAGAAAGGACAAAAGATCCTATAACACCCAAATGATCAATGATGCCATAGAAAATAACTATAATATGACAGCTCTGCGCTCCGGTCTATCAAACCGGAAGATGATAATTCATAAGGTGAAGAATGACCAAGGAGAAATTACTGTAGAGAAGAAAGAAATCACGGAGATCATCCAGAATTTCTACCAAAGACTATACAATCAGTCAATGCCACCCTCAGATCAGCCGAGAGAAGGAAAACAGATAATCCACAATGTGGAATACTGAAAAACTGCAAAGCGCCAGGAGAAGATCGGATAACGAGCGAACTGTTTAAAATCGGTGGAGAGATACTAGAAAATGCAATTCTGGTACTTTTGAACAAGTGTCTTCAGGTTTTCGAACAAAGATGGATTTAGGAAAGGATTGAGTACGACTGATCACATACAAACACTGTGCACATTGATCGAGAAGTGCAATGATTATAATATTCCTCTACACCTGGCATTTGTGGACTATCATAAAGCCTTTGACTCGATAGAAACTTGGACGGTGCGTTGAAAGGAACAAACACCTACTGATTTGTCTTAACTGGTTAGTTCCGTTTCACCTACTTGTTAAATAAATCTGTTAATAGATGACATGCAACGTTTAAAACAAATTTTCAAATGGCTTAAATATCCGGGCGTGGTGTAGTTGTTAGGTCGAAGACTTTG
>WYDF02118672.1:0-10199 GCA_009867245.2 Adranes taylori
TTTTAATAATGTTTTTTGTAAAGTTTCTACCTTTTGCCTGATGATGATATTTTAATATTGAAAACGTTTGTAATGAACAGTTAGTTTCATTTATTATACAATTTTTGGTCACCTGTCTACAACAATTTTATACATTTGATATTTTATTGTCAACTGATACGGGGTGTTTGAAAAACGAACGATTTATATGTTCAAACTGAATAACTGAATTCGTCCAAAATTGAATACGGGCGTTTTTTAAATAATAGAAGAGCTTTCAAGTACCTCCAGGTGCGAAAGTTTTTGAATGTAAAAGCTATCATATAATAAGAAAGAATAAAATAATAAGTATCCGTCTGAAATAATAAAATTTCGTTATTCATATTCAGGAAAACACTAATTAAAATAAATCAATTAACTAATAGAAAAAAGTAATAAAATATTTTAAAATGTGTGATAAAACGAGAAGCTATAGCTAATAAACAAATGATCAGTGAGGCATGGACGGCAAGAAGGTTGGCCGAAGTAAAGGAAGCCTTCGTAGTTCATTAAGCTAGCTCACGACCTACTAAAATAGCTCGCAGCTAGCCCGGAAAATAAAAAAAAACATCAGATACATAAATGATCGAAACAAAATCAATTACGAAAATCAAAGCCAAAACATCTGCGATCTGCGATAACATATGGCATCCAGGAGGTAACTTTACTGAAATAACTAAAACGAATCATGGCAGAACCACCCCACGGTGAGAATAGACCGAATACCAGCATAAGTGGGAGGTAGGCCAGGAAATCATCATTCAATACGCTAACGAAGAACACCGAACAAAAGAAATCGTAACCAAATCCACCGGAGCCGTGAAAGCCACCGTCGTACGAGCAAAGGGACAAAAATCCAAAATAATCAACGTCGGCCGGTTAGTTGCATCATCTCCTGGCCAGAAGGTAGAAGGAAGATCATCACTTGAAGGTTGAAGTAAGATCATCATATTGCTAGAAAGCAGCGCGTCGCCAACATGAAGAAACAGAAGGGAAAAGCTGAAAGATGTAACAGCAGCCGGAGGGCAGCTAAATTGTTGGAGATACCGCCATTAACCAGGAATTTCGTCTGCTCTATAACCGACATTCTATCCAACTTCTTCAGGTCGACGCGGCAGTATTTTCAAGCATGGACAGTAAAAAATATTCAGATATTTTTATTTTTAATTAATGAATAAATTTGGAGCATATCGATGTGACTAAAGCATTTAAGAGAGGAAGTATTTTGAGGATGAGACCCTCATGCTCCAACATACTTCAGCTAAAAGCTGGTACTATATACATAAAATAATATGTAAAAAGCAATGCGATATTAGTAGGATATTTAGAGGATACGGATCACGATCCCTATACTCCTGAATATTTCATAATACAAAACAAAAACGTCTTTAAGTAAGATATCTAAAGAATATGGGCAACACGTCTTATGCTCCCAGATATTCTATAAGACACTTGTGGATGGAATTAACATTCCAAAAACATAACTGTGAAGGTATATGTAATTAATTATACGTACTTGTTCCTGTTTTCCCTTGAATAAAGGAAAACCACTTTATAGCTAACACAATCAAGTACTACAAGCTAAGCTAAAATCTGTATTTTTTAATACTTTCATCTAGATACATTCTAATTTAAATATCTTTTTCATTATTTGAATACGAAATCACATTAAAGCAAAACAGTCGTTACTTGAACCATATCTGTTTATAGACTACGTGCATTGCCAATGCCAAATATTATAATATTATTAAATATGTTTATTAATACATATGCTATCGAATACAGTTCGTTCGATGGATTATAACAAACAAAATAGGCGTACAAATCGCACACAGTAATTTTCATATCCATTTAATTAACTGTAATGACGTATATCTTTACACCTTAGATGTAGTATATAAACACTGATTAGTTCGTAATAAATCTAGATTATCTTGTTAGCATTACTACAGTTACCATCTTGTATTTAAAGGATACGCTTCGTCAACTATTAAGACAGATGGCAAACACGTTGTTGTCCCTGCTATAATATCGGGTGGAGGAATATTTAGTTTTCCATTCTCTATCAGCTTACTAAAAGTTGAATAATGAAAAGTCTTCCATCGCTTTGTTTACCTTTTCCGCGCACTTCTATGGTAATAAATATTTTATTTGCATCTGCTACACCTTGAAGTATGAACGAGAAATATTGTTTGCAATTATAAAATGCAGAGCCAGAATTAGCTGGATATTTTATTCTATTTACTCAATTCACATCGATCTAATGGTACTCCAAAGTAACTAGATTACATTCTAGTTACGAGCCAACAAAAGAGTAAGTTACCATTACCCTTTTGTTTAAAATACATAACTATATTCAATTCAACTTCCCTTATTTTTCTTATATCCTATGTTTAATTTCCACCATCTAGTCCTTTGTCCATTCTCATCTTCCATACTCCTTCTCATGGTCCATACTATTTTCTTTACTTTTTCTTCAACTCCCAATACCTCCTTCTACATCTTATTTTCCTCATATTTCTTGTCCATCTCTTTATTGAACCCCCACTCTTCTATATTACCCCACTCTTCTATTTTTTCTTTCTAATCTCATCCAAAATCATTTCCATGATCCCCCATTCTTTCCTTCATGCCCAATACACATCCTACAATTCCCAGCCTCCATTCTTTGTTCCACAGTTCATTCTGTTCCTTCACACCTATTCACCCAGTGCGCCCACGTTTAATCCTCCACACGACACACTTTAAATATTCTATACTCCTCTTTCATCCAATACTTATTTCCCCTTTCCTCACTACCAAACTTGAATCTAGCTATTATTCTCTTTTCTCTTATAGTCATCCCCGATCTTTTATATTCCGGCATCATCCCATCCAAAATCAACTACATAGACTTCTAGTTTTATCTACTTATTTTTATTTTTTCATACTCTCCTGTTTTACTAAATCCTTAAATCTCTGAACAACGTCCATCTCACTTTTTATCCTTCCACTCATCCTATTGTATCACTCATACAAAGATCATCCACACGTCTCGTATAAACTTCTTCTGTCTCTTACCCATTCATTCTCTTTTGCCCTCTATCATGCTATGGCTTCCATATATAGTCTTTTAACAATCCTCTCATTCACATCTCCTATCACTTTCCTTTCATACATTATCATCTTCTTTACTCCATATAACCAACATTTCATTTCATATTTAACTCTTGTAATACTTTCTCACTCGGTGTTGATTTATCCACTCCTAACATACCGCATTATCATTTCTTCTACTTCCTTTCTCTCTTTCACCACCCAAACTTCCGCACCATATAACATAATGCTCCTGACATACGCACTTTGAAACTTGTCATGGTAATATTTACTGATCCTCCGAACTTCTCTTTCAACACGTACCCCATATTTTCCGCCGCTACCTCAACTTTCCTTGCTAAACTCCTCACATGTTATTATCTCGATCCATTCATACTTATTATGTACCCTAGTTATGTCATTTCGTTTACAATCCCGCTTTGTTTGTATCATACTTTATTCGTACTGTACTCGTTAGTTTATTCGTTACTTTACTCGTTACTCTTTACACGATACTCGTATCGTATCGTATTTCTTACACACCATTTCTTTTGTTTTAGCGACAATTAACTCCAACCCTCTTTAACCATATACTTATTAACCCAATCTATGACTTGCTGCATTTCCTCTCTATTGCTCGCTATACACATAACATCCTCCGCATATCCCGGTGACTATATCCTTTCACCTCCTACTAATACCCAACCCCCTCTTCCTTCCTCCTTGACCACTTCTCAATCTAAATCTGATACTACATTGAATAATTATATTATCTGCAGCATTCCGTCTTTTCACGAATCCGGATTGAGTGTTTGACAATACTATTTTATTGTATCCTCTTTCAATTTTTTATTCAGCACTCTTGCATATATTCTATAAACCCTATTTATCTGCCCTAGAATTACTCATCCATGCTGTTCCCCTTCTTGTGTACCGATATCACCTCGCCTCTCTTTCAATCCTTTGGAACTAAGTCTTTGCCCATTCACACCTCATTCATACATATTGCTAACGCATATACACCCTCATCATCAAAATTCTTTCATAATTCAACTGGAACTTCATCAGGTTCTGCAGAATTCTCTTTCTTTATACTATTTATCACAACCCTCACCTCTTCCGCACTAATGCCCATTCCTCCCCTATCTATTACTCCGATTCATCTCCAACTTCAATAAAAACTTCTCTGCACTTCATTTCCCAATCTCCTAATTTCACTTCTGTCGCCTCTCTTATGTCTCCCTTCTATTATCTCTTTTTTAGTTATCGTCATACCTCAGACCCTCTCTGCACATTGTTTACCTCTTCCCTCTCCTCCTCCTTTTCTCTTCAACATCTTCTCCTTTCTCTCGTCGATATCTGTTTCGTCTGCATATACTCCTCCCAACCTGAATAATTCATACCTCATTACAACAAATTTACAAGCCCTGAAACCTTCAATATTTAACAAAATGGCACATTACCACGTCTAAAATTGGAAGATTTTTTTCAGTTATCTCCTCAGTTATCTTTTTTGTACAATCATCAGAGATAAATAACATTAAAAAAATCCAACGCAAATCATTCATTTAGTTTGTTTCAAATATGTACATATATTGAGGAATCCTTGTATTTGTTTCATATTTTGTGTACAGCTTGAAATAATCGACGATTTGTTAAAAGCTATTTTTCGTTTTATGTATACTAATTTTATTTTATGGATAATAGTTTATGAAACAACTAAAAATAGTTTTATGTAAACATATTAAACATAAACTATTTTTTCAGCATTTATAGTTTTACTACATTTTATTTGAGTTCTGTCTCACGTGTTGTATTGTGTTTTTATATTAAATGGTATTTCATATTTAAAAATGGATTTTCTCTAATTACTTTATTATTGCTGAGATTTATTTTTGGTGCTAATTTTAAAGCATTTAAATAATTTTATGATAATTCGAAAAGTAAACCGAAAACGGTATTTTATATTATTTTAATTAAGTTAGGGTTACCAGATCGATTGAATCAAAATTTGTAAAAAACATAGAAACAAAAAATCACTTAAAATAAATTTGAATAATAATTTAATTATATTTATATATTTTATTAATGGAAAAGCAGCTGCGAACGAAATGGATTAAACTTATAACCTCAAAACAAAAAGCATTGGATTAGTAGTGCTTTCGTAATAATAACTCAATGGAACAATCCAATTACAGAGCTAAAATACATTAACTTAAAAATATAATAAAATTAACTTAATTGAGAGACAAAAAAGAAAGCTGACACATTCATTATATAAATATGAAAAATATTTAAAAAAAATATTCCAAAGTAAAAACAATTAAGTAGGGACGAGACATGGGATGCTATAGAATAGAGATGTATTAAAATAGTCTAGAGCAACTAATAAAGAAATTCAACAAGATTATGTATAATGAAGTAAATACGCCTTAAAAAGATGTTTCAGATGGAACCAATCTGAATCATATCCTTTTTGAAAACCAATCAGACAAATACATCCATGAGTATTCCAAAATAGAAATTCAGGAACCCAAAATCTGGAAAATTTGGAAACGAGTGTGTGGTCTACTGACTGAAAAACATGTTGTCAATATTAAAAAAACAAGGATCCAAAACGCAATGGAGCAATAGTAGTAGTCCACTTATTTGCCCCCCCACCCCCGTCCCTGAATATTTACCGCAATGGTGGCAACTTAGAAAGAATATTAGACAAGAAATAATAAAACAAGAAGTAAACTTGATTAGGGCTAGTATACATTTACCAATAGTGCCCTTAATAATATAAACCATTTAATTTAATAAAAAAATAATTAATCTATTAGGATTTATTGTGGTAACTCATGGAGATTAAAATGGGGTAAAAATAGGACGCAAACTACTTAATAATAACGCGCTAACTCGTTACGTTCTTACATATCTAATAACATTAACAGAAAATTAACAAAAGAAGAACAACCCCCCCCCTCACTTTCTTTTCATTTTCCATCTTTACCTTCCTTCTGGTTCTTTCATTATTTTATTTAGTACATTTGTTTCTTTTGCTTTTTCTTTTGCTTCAGGTTTCCGTTGTACCCTCCCATTCTCCCCTTTCATTCATATATTCATTTCCCATTTCATTTATTCATTTCCACACATCAACCTCTTGCATGACTTTATCCAATTATCTCACGATTCCTCAACTCTTCCATATATTCTGCATTTTGTCACATTCGTTCAACAATATCTATTTCCGCTCTTCATACTACCACAGTTGAACTTTGCTATCATGCTCTTCTCCTTTATGCTTTTTTCAGATGCAAAATATTTCGGAACTCCCCTGTCAACTTTCAACCGTGAGCTTTTCTGTTATATTTACTCACTATAATGCTCCCGTTCCGCTGTTGTAATTCAACATCTCTCATTCTATTTTGCACTTCTCTTGCAATATTCCTATCATCATCCTTCATTCTTTCATACCATTCATATTTTTACCATCCTATCCTCTCACATATTCTTGCTCCAAATCATTCATTACCTTCTACCTTCATACATTCCTCTCTCATTGCTTGCTCGTATACTATTTTTACCAATCTTCCATCAACGTCCATCATGATTTTTTCAAACTTCACCAATTTCTTAAATCCGTATAGCCTGCTTTTGTACTCATTCATCCCATGCAAAACAACTGCAAACTCACTAGGCGTAAATTTTTCTATCACACTAATATTTTTGCATCTATCCTATTTGCACCCTCTCTAATTTTTCTTTTTCTTCCACTTTCTTTCTATGTTACTATGTTACAATCGGCACGCAGAATGTTTATTCCAGTTTCACCCATTAATTTTAATGCTTCAACTGTGTTTCCATCTCCTCCCAATGTCCTTCCTTGCTTCTAATGTTTGACAGCGTTCCTTACTAGCTCGTTTAATACGTCAGGTTCATTCATGCCAACGTCATCTGTGCATTTGTCCAACATTTTTGTTTTTACACAGGTCTTCACAATATTTCTTCCACAATTCAGTTACTTGTTCTATTTCTTTTATGGTTGTTCCGTTTTCATCTTCTATGTTCCATACTTTTGACTTGAATTGTTTAGAGATTTAGTCCATTACACACAAAAAGCAAAAAAGATTCCGCAAGAACAAGCAGGTTTTGTAAAAGGAAGGGGGTCCAGGAAGCAAATTCTAAACATCCACTAATTAATTTAAAAATTCCGAGAGTTCTATGTTTCGCTATATAGATGCTTCATAGATGCCAAAAAAGCATTTGCTGGCTGACTATTATTGAAATGGGGAAATGGTGAAATGGGTTGAAATGGTGAAAGCTATGAGAGATACTACTAGAAATGCGCGTCCCAAGACACATAATGCTCGACCGTCATATGCCCAAGAAAGTTAAAGTAGAATCAGCCACCAGACAATGCTCTATCCTCTCCACTCAGGTTTTTAATATCTATAGTGAAGACAAATCGTCTTGACATAAATCGAAAAAGAAGGAAAATCATGATTTTAGACCGCTCTACAAACAACCAGGAGCACATACAAAATATTGCTGGGGCCGAAGTTGTAAAAGAATTTATGTATCTCGGCACCATAGTAACAAACGAAGGGAGATCTGAAAGAGACAAGAACAAGAAATTGCAAAATTTTCAATAAAAAGATTACTTAAAATTTGGATAAATTGAGTTATACCGACAGCAGAACCGAACCTATACCGAACCTTCTACTACTTCTACTACGTTTCAAAAACGTGGACCCTTCAAAAAGAACAGTGGTAAAACAGATGGTCTCGTAATGACCATGTGGAGAAGAATGCTACGCCTATCGTACACTAAGCATCACACAAACGTGTCTATGCTCTAAGAACTAATGTCCGAGAAAGACGGTCAGTTACAATCCGTAAAAAGATCGTACAATACTACGGTCATATCACCAGAACAACAGGAGATAACCTGGAGAGTTTGCCGTAGAAGGAATAGTGGAAGGTATAAGACTACGGGGAAGATCTCCACTTCGTTGGATAAATGGAGTCCGACAGTCCACCAACCAAACCATGGTTGAAAATGCGCGCGCGGTCCAGATCAGAGAGCAGTGGAGGAACATAGTTAGAAGAATCAGATAGCGGTTGATGTCACGACGCCTCATCCATGAGGCATACGACGAAGAAGAGGAAGTTTGGCCCCATAAGCGAATCTAACTCACCTTAATGTTAATTCCTTCATAGTTTGCAGCATATTTATATATAAATTACTATTCTGTTAAGTCGGAATTGCATATGGGGGCCATTCTTGGGGCCAATATTGCGCCATCATTGGCCCATGTTCGAGGTATTGTTCTGTTGAGATTCCAAACATTGGGCGTGGTTGCGCTTGTTGTTCTGAGAATGCTTATTTTAGTCTTCTACAGTAGGAATAAGAAAAAGGTCTGCGTAGAAAAAGATTTGGAGACTTTGCCATGCACCAGCAACATCGTTTATATTTTTGTGGCTTTTATTCATTGAATTCCATAACACTGGTTTTGCTTAGTAAAACTGAAGGACTTTTTCATTTGACTAACTTCTTTGTACGACATTATTTGATTAAAACACACGCGTCAAGCACTCATTATGAAGACCGACTGAAAGTTGAGGCATAACCGTCCAATGTATGGCAGGTACCGCAAAAATTGGTATCATCCCTTTTAATAAAAATCTGGGACAAGACGGATAACTTCCAATATTGGCGCCAAAACTATATACTCAATCCACAAAGTTGTTGGCGGCAACATTGGTCCCAATGTTGGCGCCAACATGTGGTCACAACTAGTAAACTGATATACCAATACGGATACACCAAATCGGTTTTACCAATAAATTAATAAAAGTAAATAGAGTAACACTTATTTTAAGAATGCAAACCCAAAGTTTTCTCCCAGATGATCAAGAAATTCTAGGAAATTGACATACCTAAGCTTTCTAAATGGATATATAAATTTCAATTCAACTTAACATTTGTTTTAGTGTACATAGGGATTTCTGAATTCTTAAAATCTTATTAAAACTTCCAATTAAAAATTTAAAAAAAAACAAAGTACAAATGCGTCCTAAGAGTAATAACATTATACAAGTAACAGTTTTAATATCTAAATAAATAAACTATTAATTTTTTATATTCTAAATGTACGCCGAACAAAAAATCACCCTTAAAACTTACCCGAACTGCGTAGGAATCAAAATAAATATCCGGTGGTTTCGTTGTTGTGAATGGCGCGCGTTTTTCTTCGTACTTGATGACGTAATAAGAATTACACACTCGCGCTCACACAATCGGCCTACACGATCTAATTTGATTCGGCTTTCAAAGAAATTGAATGTCACTTAGTAACACATGTGTATAACCAAGATTTACAACAGTGCGTGCGTACGTACTGCTAGCTGGAACAGATACGTGGATAATGCAAAATTAAAATCTATTGTATCTGTTTCTGCATCGAGGTAACTAACTCAGCGCAGCGCTAAGTTAAGAATCGCACACTTTGAATCTGTTAGAATAAACTAGGCATCTATCAGCTGCACAGCGTGTTACGTTGGCGTTTAGGTCAGTATTACACATATGTAAATTTTCATGTGATTATGAAAATTTTATGGAAGACTGACATTCTATGGGATTTAATTCAAATGTCTGTAGCACTTCTATGTATTTTGTTGCGTTTTTTTCCAGTGGCGCCGTAACGCATTTTAATAAACAATTGTACATAGCACTCAGTTACCATATTTCAACTTTTTCATAATGGGAATATTAAACATGAAAAACATAATAATAATAAAAATAAGTAACCTTTATTTGGCATTTAAAGCATTAATTACATTCAGGTAAATCTACATAACAATACAAAATTATAATACACTTAATAATTAAATAAAATAAAATAAAATAAAACCCCAACAAAAACCAATAAAAAACGTTTTCCCCCACTTTTTCGTTTTTCTTCCCCTTATCTCTCCCTTATCTTTTCTCTTATAACCCTTTTTTTCCCTTGATCCCTAAACCTTTTCCCTCAATCCCCTTTATTCGTCTTTCCGTTCAACGCAACTTTCCCTTTAACTCCCTCTATCTAATCCCCAGGGATGAAATGACCTGATATGCT
>WYDF02118693.1:0-10198 GCA_009867245.2 Adranes taylori
GGATGGATGGTGTAGTCAGGCATAAAGGACATACATACAGACATACAAACATACATTGATTTATATATATATATATATATATATAGATTCTACCTTACATACCGAAATGCGACACTCATGATCAACAGAGCGAGTGCTGGCTTTGTATTATTTGTTCTATGCTTATTTATAGTCGACCTATTTCTGCCTATCTTGGCTTTTCACCGACTATATGGTTTAATGTCGAGCCTCTGTCATCGACGCTGATAGGCAGGATATCAGATAATTTCGTCTTTACCAACCTTTATTGGTTAACTCGTAAAAAGTTTAGTGCCTGCCAACCCTCACACACTGGTCCGAAGTTTTACATCTACCCCTATGTGTATGATAAATTATAGTTACACCTTTCTCCTATAATTACCGACCTCGTTTCGTGTGTTGTCTAGATTTAATCAACAAGCAAACCATTGTTTACACTGATTTGGTTTGTGCAGTATAAAAAAATATATGTATATAATAGATAGATTTCAAAATTTTGTTTTAGAAGAAGACAAAATAGGCTTGAGTACGGTTTATGGTCCCCGCCGAAAATTAAGAGTCATAGCTTATTTGGAAGCTCTTGATTCACAGTGGCTTATATCACATTGTAGCGATTTTTCTTTCAGCAATATATGATACTATTCAAGATTACTTGATTTACCTAATTTAACGCAATGTTATAATTCTTAGATTTATTTATTTCGTTATCAGAGGTTGGCACTACTACACGAATAGTATCAAAGTTTATTTTGATATTAATAGAGCTTCTGATCAAATCGGATCAAATAACCAGTGCATTTGCAAGTAAAAGGCAATTATATTTTTACAAATTATTTGACAGTTAGTTATTTATTAAATAAACCATGAAAAAACATTATTTATTAAAGTTTAATATTTTATAACAAATGTTTATACATAATGATATTAAGCATTTTTAGTGAGTGATATCATGTTTAAACCGTGTTATGAATGATTTCTTTTAGACATGTCAAGGCAATTTGAGGAGCTATATCTCCAAAACGGAAAGATTGTGCAAGGTAAGACGGTTCAATTTTAATTTGTATACAAAAAGCTACGTAATGGAACAAGTTGTTGGCATAAATCTAAGTAAAGTCAAAAGTAATTTTTATTTAAAAAAGAACTTCCTTATAATCATGAAACTAAGTAGACGTTAACATAAAATTAAAACGTTTATAAAATTGTACAATTATTATTCAATCAAAATTTTATTTCAGAAAATGTAATAATTGTGATTTGAAGATTTTCAGTACTATTTAATAAATTATTTGCTAACTAAAAGAATAATACATAGTTTAAAGAATGTCACATAAAAATTACAGATGAAAAGTCTAACGAGGTTTGCAGCCAATACATATAATTAAAATTGTGAAATATACTATAGTTTGCATTTATATATTCAGTAAACGTTTAACCAATCAGGAATTGCTAAAATCCAAGGAGTGTACTTTATAGTGAAGTGAGTATTTTTCATATTGCTTGGGAAAGACTGGTATATTGTTTTCTTTTGGACTTTTAATAACACAGAAAGAGATAAATATATTCCATGTTTCCTTGGTTTGTGAATGGGCACATTGTAGAATTAGCACCTTTGCCATATTAAATATATTCTTGTATTTTTAAAGATTTCATTTGCAAACAAATAACCTGATTGATATGGAATTTCAGACCTATTACAATATTATTGTAATTTCGTTTTTATCACTAGGAATTGTTCTACTATTTAAAAATAATGCTATTACATTGATTTTAAAACAGAATATTCTAAACCAACTATTATAACCTAAAGAGTAAGTACTGATTTAAATTTAATGTAATGTTTATATTTGAAATAAAATTGTTATGGCCTAAACAGTTATCATTTTGCACTAGAAAGATAATTACTTTATATTATTGTTTAATATACAAAAGAAATATTTTCAAAGCACTATTTTAGAACATTTTGACAGTCTAAGTTTAATCAAATATAAATATAACCTAATTTAGTGTGGTCATGAAATCACCGTTCATTTGATGTTACAACCTGACAGACAGTGTTATTTTGCAATCGTTTATTGCAAAATAACACTGTCTGATAATTTTTGTTATATTCATTTCATAAGCTGATTAAATTGGTAAGTGGTAAGATATTTTATAAAATGAATAGGCATTTTTTTTATTAAATTATTGTTTGATCTTATAAATTGTTGATTTTATAAAATGCGGAAATTTTATATTCTGTCATCATATGCACGGAAAGTATTTCTAATTTTTTTTTAAATATAATTGGCAACATGTATGAGTTGCGCAAAACTTGAAACCAAAACAAAAAGAGATCTGCAAGTCCACCAGGAATCAGCGATTAATCAAACAATGAAACTTAAACTATATTAAATCTTTATAGGTGCGCGTTATATGAGAATAAAAACATAGTTAAACAAATATCCGTGATTTCGATTTTATTCTACAAATAAATGTACAACTTATGAATGTAAATTTATATAAAAATTTGGCCTCACAAAATGTCGGGTCACGGCCAAGGAACAACAACAAGGTTACTAAAATCATCTCCAAATTTACCAAAACAGGGACCTCTGAAAGCTACTCTGCCGATGTCTTCTTTATTAAAACAAACTAGTTCTCTAAGAAAGAGCATTAGCCCAACAATTTCTCCTACATGTTCTTGGAAAAATAGGTTTTCTCCGGAACATACTTCAGGACAAAGGAGTCCTGGATCTAGTGTATATAAAGGTAATTATTTATTTTAAATTATTTATACATATTTAGTGACGATATTTATTTGTAGTTAAATCTAGAACTCTAGGTAGTGTTAGTAATTCTAATGGAAATGTTATCAGACGAACTGCATCTCTAGATACAATTTATTTGAAAGGACAGTGGCCAAGGGATATTATATACTGCATGCCACCTACTTTGCATATTAATAAGGAAACTCAGGTAAATAATCTATTTATTTTAACTGCATTTTCTATTGTAGTCCTGTGTTATTCCATGTAGATCCTCGAGGAACACATTTTATTGGGATTAATAAAAAGTGCTCCAACATGCCTATAGGAAATCACTTATTAAACACTATACGCGGTATTTAAGCGACTAAAACTGCAATACACGGTTACTATGACGTATGAAGATTTGTATTATCATCATGAAACTGAAATAATATTGTTTTTTCATGCTGTATTTAATAAGTTTCTGTAACTGTCAAATTAATTGCAATTTATTTCAGTCATGATGTCATTTTAATGACAGCAATATTAATTATGATAACAATATTAATTCAGTTTCATGGTGATAAAACAAATCTTTACACACCATAGTAACCGTGTACTACGTTTTAGTGACTGAAATAGCGCGTATAGTGTTTAATAAGTGATTTCTTTTAATAAGTGTTTCTAGTTTAATAATAGTGGTTTCTTTTAGGCATGTTGGGGCACTTTGAAGGGCTATAACACCTGAACAAAAAGAGCCCACTGTTCTTGATATGCACCACTGTTCTTGATGTTGTAAGAGCTTTCAAATAAGGTATGATTTTTAATCATCGGCGTGTGTCCATAAGCCAAAGACAGGTCGGATGATTTTTTCAGAAATTACATAAATCCAATTTCGCCTGATATTGCAATTTGTTGTTTCTAGTTAACTGATATTATTAAATGTCTATTTGGTTTGATTTTTCAAAAGTGTACGTATTTGTACGTTAAACAAATAATTTAAAAGAATCAACCTTTGCTTTTAGCAGTACCTATTTAGAACCTTTGCTTTATGTATGTATGTAGTACCTATTCTTGCTTGTAGTATATGGAACACGACGTGGCGTACTCACCCACATTTTATTTTTTAAATATTTGTTGATTTTTAAAAATACAACCACTGAAAGATAATGAATAGTGCCAAAATTATTTACCTATCTTAATTAATAGAAGCTAAGAATCTGCTTTATACTGTTCAAACATATATAGCCTGGTCCAGAATTATGTAATTTAATATATGGATTTGATATACCTACATGCAAGAATAAAGGTATCCTTTTATATAAACTTTTATTTTTAAACTCAATAATTAAGAATTACCACCAAATATGTGAAATGAATATTATTTTTAAAAGACTTCAAGTTCTATACTATCTTCAAACCTTTTTTCAATTCTTTCACAAGAGGACATTCCATTGGAACTGTCTCCTCGTTCTTTTAGGAAGTAGATAGTAATGTTCTTACGACCAAATCTTCACCTTTTGTTATTAATCGGATGTCATATGCTGAAGCGATTAAAAATCCCTCTAAACGAAAATATGTGGTTCAACACTACAGAATCCAATAAGGCTGTAAGTAATTTTTCTTCTCAGTCTATAAGTAGTGTTCTTAACCTTTGGCCTCTTCTACTTTTTTCACAAAGTCCCAAACGTCGGGCATCGTTCTTTTCGTTTGCTTCTCAGAATGTCAGGTACAATCCTTCCTCTATACCTGAAAATTCAACTTTACTACAGTAGATAAAATTGTTCAACTTACATAGCAAGTGCCTGTTACTGCTTTGGAGCATATTTTTAGTAAATCTTGGTCAAGGGTTTCGTCTCGTAATTTTCGTCATATTAATTGGCCGATTTCTGAGGTTAAATTAGTGGCAGTGCTGGTTCGTCCAGTATTGGTTAATGGCTAAGGTTGTACTTTTTCTTTTTTGAAAATTTATAGTTTTTTTCGTGATTGTTTTATTATAATCTTATATGTATTTATAAGTTTTTGTTTTTCAATGTTCTGGTTAAATTCTAAAATTTTTCTTCTTTCAGCATTTACTGGTTTTGTTTTTGCCTTATTATCGGGTATTTTTTGGGTTTATTCGTTTTTTCTATTCTCTTCACGTTCAATATTACGATTTTGCAGTGGAATAGACGAAGTCTGTATGCAAACAAAACCGAATTTCATGATTTATGTTTTCAATATTCTCTTGATGTATCCTTATATCTGAAACTTGGTTTTTCACCTCAAAATTTTTCGTTTCCAGAATATGGTTTTTTTTGTGAGGACAGAGGTCTGATGTTTCTGGAATTTAGTTTTATTTCTATGTATTCCTCCGTTGATTCAGATAGATAATGCTTTCTGGACTTCCGTTTTGAATAGGTTAAGAGCTCCTTTCTTCATCCTAGGAGATTTTGAGGGAAGTCATTCCCAGTGGGCTAATGGTTTTATAAATAACGATGGTAATGTTTTTTTTAATCTCTTAATAATATAGTTTTGTTAACTGGTTCTTCTCCGACTAGAATTTGTTTCCTACCCAGCAGGCTAGTTCGGTGGATCTTACATTATGTTCACCTGATATGTCTGTTAAGACTTTATGGTCTCTTCTGGATTATTCGTTCCGATCATTTGTATTATAAATATGCCATTTCTTAATTTTTTCGTCTCATCCTCTTTTAATCAAAGATCCAAAATTTTTAAATTAGCAAACTGGTCGAAGTAACTAAATATTGTGAGTTGAATTCATCTTTAATTTCAGATTACGACTCGTTAATTTCTATGTTAAATGAGGCGTCTTTTTTTCTTCATCTGAAGCCTCATTTTCCTTGTTCAGCGGTTTCCTTGGTCATGGTGCGACGAGGAATGTAAACTCTTATTTAATAAAAGAAGAAGATTCCATAAAATTTGTAAATTGTATAAAACGGAGCAAAATTATCTTCGCTATAAGAATATCGCAGCATTAGTCTGAAAAACGATCAAATAAAAAAAAGGGCTACTTTTCGTGCGTTTTGTGAGTCTCTTTCATGTTCATCTTCTAATTTAGAAGTTTGGTCTACGGTCCGAAGATTCTCTAATTCATTTGATCCGTCTTCTCACAGATTTATTCCAGATTGTTGTAAGGAGTTATTTTTGGATTCTCTGGCTCCTCCATTTGTTCCATTGGAAAAGGTTCATTTTGTTGATGATTCAGATAGTTCGCATTTGTTACTTAACTACATTACTCTGAATGAATTTCTTAATTCGAAAAGCTCGGTTAAGAATACGGCGGCAGGATTAGATATTTCTTATTCGATGATTTTTAATCTTCCATACACTTGTGTTAATAAGATTTCATGTATTTTTAATGACATTTATCATTCCCTTCCCTTCCTCCGCCGTGGTTGATTTCAAGATATTCTAACATGTGAAGGATCTGATGTGCCATTCTAGTTATAGACCGATTGCTCCTTCTTGTCTTCGAAAGATTTTTGAGCACATTCTGAAGAATCGATTGGAATTGTGGGTCGAAGCTAATAATATCCTATCGCCTATTCAATTTGGGTTTCTTAAAGGCTGTCAGACCAAGGATTGTATAGCGTACCTTTATTGTGATATTTTAGAAGCAATGGCAGAGAAAAGTAATTGCCCTGCTTTATTTTTGAATATTCATAAAGCATATGATTCTGTTCTTCCTTTTGAATTGTGTTCTAAATCAGCTTAATTTTCCGTCTCGGTTCATCCATTTAATATATAATCTCATTTTTATTAAAAGAATTTCTATTTGTAGTGATCCTGAGAGAATAGGATATTCCTGGGTTGGACTTCTTCTGTCCTGAGTCCTATTCTCTTCAACCTATATGTTTTTAAGATGATAAAGTTTATTCCTGCTTCCTCTCTTCTCATAATGTATGCTGACGATCTTACTCTTTATTTAAAAGGTAAGGATATACGGATAGAGTTGAATTTGCAATATAGTTTTAATATTCTTTCGTCTTGTTTGGATGCTTTAGGTTTAAATATTTCTGTATCTAAAAGCAAGCTGATTATTTTTTCCAAAAAACGGCGCATGCCCGATATTAATATATTTTATAATTCGTTCTGATGTGATCTTAAAATATTGCCAGTCTTATAAAGATTACTTTTTTCCTGGTTGTTATGAATTTTATTTGGATGGTTTTGCACTTGTAGAAAGTAATTATTTTTCGTTAGGAATATATTGTCTTTGTCCTAACCAGCGTTGAGGAGTCTGTCCCAAAATTTGCCGCTCCAATTCCAGTAACTAGAAAATTCCTTTCGACTCCAATTCCGACTCCGCAACCCTGGTCTTAACTTATCTCATTCGATTAAATTACCAAGACATTTTCAAGCTTCTTTTTGCAGAAGCATTCTGAAATGTGTTGAACTCATAATATTATTGAAACTTGATCGTGTGGTTGTTTTCTCTGATTCAGAGAGTGTTTTGAGAGACTTAATAGTTTTGGCATTATTCATAATGATTGTAGAATTTTGAATTCCATCCGGGATAAAATAGCGTTGGCTGTGAAGGATGTTTTGTGCATCAAACTTTTTTGGATTCCGGCTCATTCATCGATTCCAGGAAATGAAAAAGCAGATCTATTGGCAAAACGGGACATGGGGGGTCATCCTGTAGAGTTCAGGATACATCCTTCTGTACTTTCCCAAAAATTTTATAAATAAATATTTTCTTCCTGGCAGGATTCTTGGTCAGTAGATTTACTTACTTCAAGGAGGCGTTTTATAGAATGAATCCTGTAATTAAACGTTCGTCTTGGTTTAAATTTCTCAATATCAATTCTCGCAAAGTTATTTCCACCATCTGTAGGGCTCAGAACGGGACATTATTTAATCCCAGCTCACCTGTTTTGCGTCCCCTTACCACATTGATAATTTATTGGCTTTAATGAATATAAACATTATAAATTGTCTAATGAATTTCTTGTCCAATTCTAGAATCATTTTATAATATCTGGGGAAATTTTATTGGTATAGATATGTATTATCTTATTTAACATTTATTACATCTGCTGTTGTATCTTATGGTATATTTTTATTTTGAAAATTACATTGTTCCAGTATTGGAGCCAAGTGTTTGAAATAAATTAAATTCAAAAGTATTCCAAAAACTCCATTTTACTTATTGAATTGTAGGTGTTTGGCAAATTCGTATTGTTCGTATTGAATTTGTCTAACACCTACAATTAAATAATTAAAATTGAGTTTTTGGAATACTGTTGAGTTTCATTTATTCCTTATTTAAATTTGTTTACCCTACGGCAGTTATTGGTCTGTGATAGGCGTATTGGGCTAAATAAGTATCAAGACAAGAGTACAAATGTATGTTTATCCTAAATTACTCAAAAACGGTGTCTGTATGTAATAGAGAACCTACATTTTTGCACAGAATATGCAGATTAGATTTTAATATTCTTTTCAATAATTGCAAATTTCTTAAAGCACCTGGAAGATATTTTTAGTTAACAGTAGGAAGATATAACAGTTTGAGTTTACGGCGACCGTGCACTTTAGGTGATACTAAATACATCGTTTCTATTAAAATGCAATATACCAAAACAATTTGCATTACAATCCAATATAATTTGAGATATGGGAGATTTCCATCCATAGAGTTATAATATTAAACATTGCATATTATGCATAATCAATGTATACTGTTTTAGTTCACATGTCATCTACTTTGTACACGTACTATGGCGGAATCAACAATCCAGCGTTGGTTTATCTCACGGCTTTTTGAATTTTTATTTCAAATTGTTAGGGTTATGTAAGGCTAGTATTCGTTTATTCCCGGTTAGTTTAGTGATCGACGTTTAGGTTAGTGTAGGAGTAATGTTCGATAAAAGTTCGACGTTAAAAATGAAATGTAAATATTCCATAAGGAAACTAAAAGAATTAAATTTTAATATTAATAATTCACAGATAACAAACTCCCATATCTCAAGTTATTCGGATTTTAATATTGATTATTTTGGTATTTTGGAAAATACAAAAATAAATCTACTTCATATTAACGTACAATGCATCAGAAACAAGATCAGTGAGCTTCAATCCTTTTTAACTTCTACACACAACAAATTTTCCATAATATGTCTGTCGGAACACTTTCTAGTGGAATCAGAGCTTAACTGCCTAAAAATATTAAATCTTGAACCAATATCTACTTACTGTAGGCAAAAAACTAGATCACACGGCGGAGTTATGGTTCTAAGTGATCCCAAGCTAGCAAGTTCACCTGTTCATGCCATAAATGAATTATCAATAAACACTATCTGCGAGGTGGCTGCAGCACATGTGAAAGATCTCAATCTAATTGTAATAGTTATATACAGATCACCACTAGGCTTCTTCAACGAATTTCGGACGGGATTAGAACAAATCCTCCTAGCAACTAATCTTAAACAGAACATCGTAATAACAGGTGACTTAATGTTAGACTTCATATTAAAGATACTAATGCCTCGGCAATGGGTGACGTACTTCACTCATATCGCTTTATAAAAACGATTTGTTCACCAACAAGAGGTACAAATTGCCTCGACAATATCTTTTATAAATTTTGGACAGGACAATCACATTGTATCTAACGTTGACACTAATCTGTCGGACCATCTTGGACAATCTATAGAATTTGATATACCTCCGACAAACAAGAAGAAACATGTTAGTAAATTTGAATGTCGCCCTCTAACCTAACAAGGATTTAATCATCTTCAAATATTAATCGATTCTCTCTCTCTCTCTCCCGCTTTCTTTCTCTTGGGAATACATTAATATTACTGGCTCAACAGCTTGTACCAAATTCTCCATATTTTTAAAAGAAGTACTAGAAGGTTTCTACACAGCTTTCCCTTTGAAAGTAATCAGTTCAAAACTAGAACATGCAGAGGTAAAATGGTTCAATGAATCATTACGAATAATGCGTGAGCAGTATCATAACATACATACATTGTATAGGTCTGGGTAGTGAAGAACTAGGAATAGAGAAAAATAGGTTTCGCAAAGAATATAGACAAGTTTTAGAAACTACAAAAGTTAAGGCAAACTAACACTATATTTCGCAATCTAACAATCCCATTAAAACAATATGGTAAATAGTTAATAACTGTAAGTCACAAAAAAGTTTGCTAGTACAGATAAGCTAGATGCGTCTTGTTTCAACCAATATTTTGTAAATGCGCCTAACCTACGCACATACCTTATAATATAATATTAGAAGTCCGGAACATCATTAAAAATCTAAACAATGCCAGAAGTAAAGATGTATATGCAATCTCGTGTATCCTATAACCAAGTTAATTAACATGTGTCTTCAGGAAGGAATTTTTCCATATGAACTAAAAAATCTATCTATCTATCTATCTATCTATTTATCTATCTATCTATCTATCTATCTATCTATCTATCTATCTATCTATCTA
>WYDF02118704.1:0-10198 GCA_009867245.2 Adranes taylori
CTAATGCGTAAATAGTAAGTATTTCATGCATAATGATCAACGGCTTACAATGCGCATCATATTTTACATTACTTATTATTCATTACTTATTAATTCCTTTTTGTTTTTGTTGTATGAGCAACCGCTCGGTATCGCTTGCGCTTCCCCAGAAAATGATTCCATTGAACAGATGTGACTCTACGTGTGCGTAATAGAACTTTTGCATATTCTCTGTATTAGAAGATTATCTTAGAATTCTAATCCCAAATGCGGCTGCCCTTAATTTTATTTTCCCGCTATTTTGTTTATTTGAGTGTTCTGGGCAAAACATTCGTGCACTTGCAATCCTAGGAACTTGGTATGATCTAATGGACTCTCCTTTTACCTTGACGAGTATACTTTCATTATATTGAGAATGGTTATTCCTAAAATATAGTAGTAAAACTTCACTAATATATTTTACGAATAACTATTCTCAACATAATGCAAGTACTGGACTAATTTGCTAATAGGACTAATAGGACTATCTGGGTTAAGGACTAATTTATTTTGAACGCACCATGTTTCGAAGTTCCTTGCGATTGCGTTTGCTACTTTTATATTATTTGTTTTCTTTGCCGCTTATTACAAATCAGGTATCTTCAGCAAATTGGTAAATCCATACTTGATTTTTTAGATTCTCTGTGATAATATTCTCTTCTAGATCGTTAGAATAAAGCAGCAAGGTAAGAGCTTTGTGATGCACCCACTGTTAAATTTTTTATTTTAGAATCATTGCCAGGTTAGATTTGCACATATTGACTACGATTTCCCAGAAAGGACTTGACCTATTTATGTGCAATGCCACGAATTCCATACCTTTCCAACTTTCTAAGGAGCAAAGTGTGGTCCACTGTATGTTGTTTTTCATCTAATGATTTTAGTATGTTGTTTGTTCATTCGAAGATAACTGTGTTGGTTGATTTGCTGCTTCTAAAGCTGTGTTGTGTTGAATTTGACAGGTTTAAAGATCAAAGTAATAATTTAATTTCAGAAACATACATTGCTCGATTATATTCGAAAAACTGGACAGTAGTTAAACTGGTCTGTAATTTTAGACTTTACTTCTTCAGCCTTTCTTATATACAGGTTTAACTTTGGCGACTTTTAGAATGTCTGGATATATACCCTCCTTGAATGAATTGTTTATAATGCACTTTTGTGGATCTATGATAAGTTCGCAAATATCCCTGATTATAAAATATAATATCCCGTCTGGTCCAGAAATTTTTTTCCTTGGGACATTTTGGATCACGTTTATTAGTTCATTGCGCAAAAGTGGTGTAAGGAAGAAACTTTTTTATGAGTGTTATTTTGTTGAGTACCGTTATCTCTTGTCTGGGATGGTATAAAATTGTCTACTAATTATTAAACATTTCTGCTAGATCCCTTTCATAATAGAGAATGATAATGATAAAAGTATTAAGTATAAATATACTGTAAGTTAATAACTTTATTGAATACTACATGAACCATAAGTTGATCTAATTTGAATTGATTATAACGACCTATCTGGAGAAGTTTTTTATAAAATGTAAATGAAGAACGGTAAATTTGAAAACTATTATTTAATGTCTTCATGCTGGGTGATGTCGTCTAATTTACAAATCAAGGATAAACAGGCAGTAATAAAATTATAAAAGCGCAAGATTCCTTTAATTTACTTATAGTGTGAATGTTTAAGCATAATGTGGAAAAACCGCAAGTGAACAGTTTTATTAATACAGAGTATTAGTAACTTCTACCGATAGAAAAGAATGTTCTTTTAAGCTGGTGATAATAGGGGTCGATCAAGCCTTTCTATTTACTTATCAATGTGGCTCTCAATGTTACGAAACGCTCACTGAATAATTTAATTCCTAGGTTTGTGATCTCTTAACTTTGTATATATATTCATGGCGCAAAAGTTTTCAATTTTCTCCGAGAAATCCTTAGATTTGTTAGAGAAAATATATTTTTAGAGTGGAAAAAATACATATCTTTGAGTTTATAGAAAATTTATAGTTTAAGATTTTTTTTAGATATCTTGGAAAATTCATAATTTCTTTGTTAAATATTTACTACAAAATCGTTGGTATAAATTTAATAGAGAATTTGATATTCTTTCATATTCTGAAAGTAGCATTTCTGAATCTTGTTTGGGCTAGTTGTCATTTTCTATAGAAAGTTACTTGTAGATCTTTTATAATTTTTTCATTGATCCTATAGTCGCTCCTTTTAACTCTTGTCGTAACATGTATAATTATCAGTTATCTTTTGGACTGCAATCAAATTCTTGGGGAAACATTTACCTACTTGCTGATAAATGCTGGTTGATTAGACTGTACTGAAAAGATCTAATGGTGTTATGTAACAAAATGGTTCTAACGGTTTTATGTAATTTTTTATAATCTGTAGATACAATTTTTTTATTTTGTTTATTAATTTGTTAGTTTCTTAAAAACTGAATTTATGTTTTATATGAAACATATTTAATATTTTTGATATACATTTACGTTTGTATTAGAAGGCTAATTAATATTCAGTCAGCTCAATTATAAATTATCTCAGTATAAAATTCACTCGTTAATTAGAATAAACAAGTAGATCCTCGAACATCTAAAATTTTCAAGTTTTTTGAGAGAATGATAATGATGAATGTATTAAGAATAAGTATACTGCAAGTTAATGGCTTTAATTAATTCTACATGAAGCATAAGTTGATCTAGTTAGAATTAGTTGTCATGATTTATACAGAGAGACTCTTTACAAATATAAATGAAGCATGCTAAATATGAAAATTATTATTTAATGGTGTTATGATGGATGCTGTCGTGAAATTTACAAATTAAAGATTAATCGGCAATTACAAAAATATAAAAACGCAAGATTCGTTTAATTTACTCATGCAGCTGAACATAAGATGTTTGGGTTCAAATTCTTTACATTATGAACCCAAGCATTCATCATAAAGTCCTATTCACCTATTATTGTTTGAGTTTATAAAAAAATCGCAAGTGCAACTTTTTATTAATATAGGATAGTAGTAACGTTTTCTACAGGTAGTAAAGAATGTTCTTTTAGCTGATGACAATAATGGCCGATCAAGCTTTCTGCCTCAATGTGGCTCAAATGCTTCTATAATTGCGAAGCGCTCATTTAGTAATTAGATTCCTACGTTTGTGATTATATAGTGTGCATTGGTGATAGACGAAGTCGAGTTATTCGAAAAAAAAACATGAGCCCTTTCATTCTGACTGTCTTAGAAGAAAAGTCAATTTTCCTGCATTCGTTATGGTGTAGGGTAGCATGTCTTCCAAGGGGACAGGAAATCCCCTTGGAGGACATGGGAATTTCCTGTTACAAAAGCATATTTAACGTCAGGTAAAGATTTTATAATTCAACAAGGCGGCGCAGGATGCCACACTTCAATAACGGTTTTGAGGTGGATGGAAGATCACTTTACACCACTTCTTGAATAGATTTACAGTAATCCCGACCTATGCCAATTAGAACTTTGTGCCATGAGATGAAGAAAGTACAGCGAAAACACCCTGCTAGAACAATTGGTGAATTGAAGCAAAGGCTTCCAGAAATATGGATTTTATTTAGTCCGGAATTCTGTCAAGGTTTTGTTAGCCTCAAGAAATTTGGGATTTTATAAAAAATAAAGGTGACGTTAAATCGTATAATCGTATAATTGGTATATCGTATAAATCGTATATCGTATAATTGAGTTATTGTTACTTTTACTGATTTGTTACATATTTTCAAATCACATTTTCTATTTATTTGCATTTTGTGTTAGTAGTAGTGTAAATGAGTTATTTCTTGTGATTAAGAAATGTTGTTCAATAAAAAGAAATTTAAGTTTATATAGAATATTTCTTTATAAAGAAAGATCCTAAGTTGGACAAATTGAAGTGGGAAGGGGCTCGTATACTTAGATGAAAGAAATATTTTGCTTAATTAATTTCTTGTTAATTTCTTGAAACCATTGTTACATATGACACATTTATATTGTTATGTGTTAATTTATGTTGCATATGAAACATATTTAATATCTTAGATATATGTATATTTCGCTAGTATTACAAGGCTATAATTTAATCAACTTAATTATAAATTATCTCAGTACTTAATTAACTCATTCGTTAATTAGAATAAACAAGTAGATACTCGAACATCTAGAAGTTTAAAGTTGGACTCTGCTGTGTCCTTTTATACTGTAACAAAGTGATGTTACTATAAATATAATAGTGGCTATACTCCGTGATTAAATAAAATAAATATATCTATTTATCTTAAGTAGGCAACCTTATAGCCAAAAGACGGTATAATATAATATCTGTATATCTGTCTATAAAAATTCAGGACTTAGCAAACCTTGCAAAGAAAAATAAACAAACAATATTCAAATGTTGTTATGAAAGATTATACTATATTTAAAATGAAAGATTATTTCTTAAACACCGTTAAGAAATAATGTATAGGAATATCATATTTAGAATAGATCAGAATATAATTGGTAGGTGTAGTTTGAATAAATTTAGAGGAATTAAATAAATATTTCTTTCGAATTAAAAATGTAAACATTACGCTACACAATTGCGTAGCGCGTGTAAGAGAAAAGAATATATGGACAATTAAATAAGACAGAAAGAAATGTACACTCTCTGCGTCTCCTATTAATAATAGTTATATAGCGTCATGTATGTTAGTTCCGAATGTTTGTGCGAGCATGAAAATAATATAGATGACCGCATGAATATGAAAGAGACAGAATGTATCTCCGTACGATTAGACGTAATATGAATGTTTAATATTAGACTAGAATAGAAGATGCTAGTATATGCGTTATAGTAGGGTCCACTGTTCAACAAAAGTTGTGTGTGTTGTGTGTGCATGGTCTGATATAAAAGAGCGATTTTCTAGAGAGTTGAGATATATTATCCCGCCCTCCGGAGTCCAACAACAGCAGCCAGCATCCCAGTCAGTGTTCACCGTTTTATATATTTGGTAACAGCAATTTAGAAAAATAATTTTGAAAAGTAATTTTGAAAATAATTTTGGAAAAATAATAATTTTGAAAATTATTTTGAGAATAATTCTTATACCGCTTATTGCTTTATCATATACCGTTCATTATTATTAATTGTATGTATTTTGAATGATTCGTATTTCTTTTTAATATTCCGTTAACCTATTCCTTTTCACTTAATGCACTAATTTGTGTCAAACGCTAACCTATGTTCACAGCGGTTAGTTGTTGATACTTCGTTGACAGTGGCACCTTTGTTCACAGTAGTGTCGCTGATATCCGTAGTTATTTTCCATTCCGTTACTTGCACTAACTTGTGTCAATCGCTAGCTATGTTCTCAGTAACTAGTTGTTGATACTTCGGGGACAGTGACACCTTTGTTCACAGTAGTGTTGCTGATATCCGTAGTGAAATTTCCATTCTGTTACCTGCACTAATTTGTGTCAAACGCTAACCTATTTTCACATCGGTTAGTTGTTGATACTTTGGTGACAGTGGCACCTTTGTTCACAGTAGTGTCGCTGATATCCGGCAGTGATTCCATTTTAGCTAGAGTACATCCAACACTAATTTTGGTTAGGTTTAGTGACTCAAGTGACATTAATACTTAAGTTCACAAGAGTGTTATTGTGACTAGTAGCAACCTCCGAGTATACCTGTCCTGTCAAATCTCCATATCAAGCATTAAGATTTATTCACCCTTCCGTAATTCCGGTTGTATATACCTACCTTCCTAACTGTGAGTAGAAGATATCGAATGTTCCTACCCTACCTGTGACCTGCTATGGTGTATATATTGATGTATGATTTATAAGTCACTGCGAATACCCGTGAGCCATACCCGTATATTAAGAGATTGCCGTCATCCCATGATAGTATATTTAGGTTCACCCTTATTGTTTGTTTGACTATGATTGATTGCGTGCATCCCGTAGTTACATCCTTCTTGCCTTTACGCCGTTTGGTTATTGTGTCATCGCATTTTTGTAGTACTAGACAAGCACCGCTAAATTCATTTACACCGCTTTTACATTTCTAATATTACGTTTGCACCACCGTAATAAAACCATTTGGCTTTATTGTTTAGTTACTTTACATTATGATAACCGCCTTAAAGGCTGAAATGATTTAAAGTTTTTGTTTCGATTAATGATCTTTTTATTTGTAGAATTATACTTTTATTTTCTTTGTTTATAATTAGAATAACAATACATGGTTTTGTTAAAGCCTTAATGCTGTTTCTCTTATTAGTGGATAAGTTTATTACAACCTCCCCGAAAGAACACCTGGTTTACTTACCTACTGAGTTTACCTAAGCCCTCAGTAAGCCACTGAGGATAGAAGGAACATCATCATTTGTTCCAGAGTGCTGTCTCACTTTAAACGGACCTGGCGCCCGAGCAATCTGTTTCCGAAGAACATTTGATTTTGCAGTTATTATTGAGATATCTGTTAGCGCCATTACAGTGACACGTCACCAATAGCGTGGGGGTTAGATCATAACAAAACTAGGGCACCCCACTATGTTTGTTATACATGTGTTGAAGGAGTGAGACGGTGTTAAAAGTGTGAACAACAATGTTTGAGATTTGGCGTTCAGATGATCTGGCGAATGCCACAAAATCATAGTGATGATTGTTACTTTTGTTCAACCCGTGTTCATGGTTTCATTGTAAAGACTGAAAAGAACATCGTCAAAATTGAATCAACTGAAGAAACCCAACCTAACGAAGTGGAGTACGAACTTGGCAATTCTGCTACACAACCATTTACACAAACTGAACTGAACGATATGATTCGCGACTTACACCTGACCAATGAAGCTTTAGAATTGCTTGGTTCACGGATTAAGGATAAAAATTTGCTCGCAGCTGGCGTTTCGTTTCCCTAGTTCAGGTACAGAATAAAAGATTTTATTCCATAATTTTAGGAATAAGGAGGCTCAGTATTCTGCAATGATGTGAGTGGACTTTTTAAGATTTTCAACATGCCGTACGAAAGCACTGATTGAAAATTATTCATCGATTCGTCGAAACGAAGCCTTAAAGTTGTCCTGCTTCACAACGGAAACAGGTATGTGACAATACCCATAGGGCATTTTGTACATTTACAAGAATAGTATAACTATTTACAATTTGTTCTACAGAAAATTAAGTACGACGATCATAAGTGGAGCATATGTGGTGATCTCAAAGTAATATCGATAATCCTTTGTAATATCGATGAACAGTGTTTCCTTGTTTTTTATGTGAGTGTGATAGCAGAGACAGGGAAAATTATACGAAACAGAAAGATTGGCTACAACGAGCGTCATTGGAACCTGGAGTAAAAAGTTCTCCTTCCACGTCTACATATTAAATTAGGCTCATGAAAGCCTTACCAAAAGACAATAAATGTTTCCAGTACATCTGTAACAAATTTTCAGCCTTGTCAACCACAGAACTAAAGGAGGGTATATTGACGGGTCCGGACACAGAAATCTTTTGCAAAGATGGAAATTTGAAAAATAAATGGCAGTTGCTGAAAAAGCAGCCTGGGTCGCCTTTAAAGACGCTGTAACCACGTTTCTGGACAACAAGAAGGATCCGAATTTCAAGCCTCTCTTTAAAACTATGCTGCAGAAGTACCAAAATTTAGGCTGTTCCATGAGTTTGAAGGTTCAATTCCTAGATTCATATTTGGATTACTTTCCTGAGAATCTGGGTATTGTTAGTGAAGATATGGCTGAGAGATTCCATCAGGACATCAAAGAAATGGAAAAGCTTCACCAAGGAAGATGGAATACTACAATGATGGCGGACTATTGCTGAATGTTGCACTGAGATGATTTCAGAATGTGCTTAATTAAATGAATTGTTTTGTTTTTAAAATGTTTTTCAATGTTTTTAAAACGGGGTTGGGGAACTGTTAAAAGAATTAATGTCCAGACAAAAAAATGTGAAGAAGAAGAACTTTTTCTGCAGATTTATAGAACTCAATTATATAATTAATATTAATGAACTTCTTAGAGAAAATGATAATGATGAAAGTATTAAGTATAAATATACTGGGAGTTAATAGCTTCAATGAATACTCCATGAAGCATGCAGTTAGATGCAGTTAGAATTGATTATAATTACTTGTTCGGAAAGATTCTTTAAAAAATGTAAAAGCAGAACGGAAAATATGAAAATTATTATTTAATGATGTCATGATGGATGTTGGCAAATTTACAAATTCACGATAAATCGGCAATCATAAAAATATAAAATTTAAAGATTTAATTTACTGAAGTAGCTGAAATAATGGTGAATGGTTAGGGGCACATTTAGCTTCTGAACTAAAGCATTCACCATTAAATATAATTCGTTTATTATTGTTTGAGTTTATAAGAAAAAACTAAAGTGCACTTTTTTATTAATATAGAATAAGAGTAATTCTTTCTAGTCACATTGCTCCTCAATGTGACTCAAATTCTTCGATAATTTGGAACCGCTCCCTCAATAATCCATTCTTTTTTGATCTCTTAATTTTGAATGAATTCTCATGGCGTAAAATTTTTGAATTTTCTTTGAAAAATCAATAGATTTGTCATATAAAAATATAATGTTTAGGTAAACACAAGTGTGGAAAAGACCATCTTTGGATTAATAGAAAATTTACAATTTCATAAGAATTTTTCTTTAGATATTTTGGAAAATTTAAATTTTTTTTGACAGAATGAACTTTAAATAATATTTTTAAAGAATTTGATGCTTTTTCAGCCTCTGGAAATGGCATTTCTGTATCTTGTTTGGGTTAGCTTTCATTTTCTAAAGAAAATTACTTGTTTATCTTTTCTAATTTTTTCATTGATCCTAGGGTCGAACCTTTTACGCTTATTGTGATTATCTTTCGGACTACAAATTTTTTTAGGGAAACATTTGTCTGCTTGTTGAAAAACACTGGATCTTCATACTGTACTGAAAACATCTAACTTTTTTATGTAATAAAAACCTTCTAAGGTTTTTATGTAATTTTATATAATATGTAAATAAAATTTTTTATTTTGTTTAATTAGTTTCTTAATTTCTTGAAAACTTAATTTATGTTGTGTATGGCACAAATATAATATTTTTGTAATATATCTGCCTTAGTATTAGAAAGCTAACATTAAATCACCTTAATTAACTCATTCTTTAATCAGAAGAAATAAGTAGATTCTTGAACATCTACAACTTTAAACTTTTGTTTATAAATGTATAACAATTACACAATTAATATTAATAAACATATAAAAGAGAATGATAATGATGAAAGTATTAAATAAACATTTATAGATTTATCAAAAATTTTGTTCTAATTATTATAATATGAATATGTTAAATTATTCATAATAACCTACGTAATACCTATGTAATAATAACCTACGTTACAAAATGTCAATAAAGCTTTCTATGCAATTGTTTCTAAATAAATTATGTGCATAATATGACCAGGTCAGTTTATTGCTCCATTTACCTCATTTAGAAACTTACATACGTGAGCAATTACTACTTGAATACAAACATTACAATATAACATAGTATATAATGATTTTTAATTTTAGAACCATTCTTCTTAACATTTGTAGAGCCGTGCCTAGCTAATAACGTAACAGGCCAAGTGAGGTACATGTGTACCCCACTTTTGTACCGCCCTTAAGTGTTTTCAGATAGTGTTTAAATTGATAATTAAATGCGTTAAAAAATTAGATATTAAAAACTTGGGTTTAAATTTTTTATTGTTTTTGTTTAAAAAAAATATATATACTGTAATTAAAAAAGACCTACTGACACTCACAACAAAAATACCGAATTGTGGAATGCAGTTTGCATGCATTATAGTTGCACTTGTACAATTGATTTCTACTTTTTTTATCTTTTTTCCTGTCACAAGCGAATTTGAGCCGTGCTAGGACCAGCGGTTTCTCTTGTAACTTGTTCTGGTACTACAAGCTGCATGTTTTTCCAGATGTGTGTGTGCAAATTACTGGAAGAGTTGTATCTTCATATTATATTGTTTTTTGCCAACTCCTTTATATCATAAATAATCTTCGATCATCAGGATTCATCATCATCATCATCAAACAGCTATGTAGTCGTCCATTGCTGGACATAAGCCTCCCGTAAATATTTCCATCTCTCTCTATCCCGTGCTGC
>WYDF02118715.1:0-10197 GCA_009867245.2 Adranes taylori
AGAAATTTTCAGAGCAGCGGTTTCGCGTACAATGATAGCCAATTGGATCGCCAACCTCCGTAGGGAGATGGTGTCAATAATAAGAATAACAGAAAACAAGATAAATAAAATTCATTTCCTATGTATGATTGCTCATACTAATTTTTAAGACATTATACAAATCATTAAATTACGCCGTAGATTTTTAGGGACCGGAAATGATTTAATTAAAAGTCTTTTTTTATTAAGTTAATGTTAAATAGAATATTTCAAAATTGTTTGATAAGAAGAATTGAAACTATTCCAAAAAACAATGTTAAATGAAAATGGAAATTTTAGAACATGAAAGGGTATCAAATTGTAAGAAACGTCTTTTGTATTTCCTATTATGACTATTTACATTTCCTTTTAAAATAATATTTAAATCTAAGCAGTTCGTATAAGAATATAAAATTTTCAATGAGATGCAATTGTAGGTAACTCATTTGTTAAATCTAATTACAAAGTAAATTCTTCCCTTTTCACGGTTAGTGGTACATTCAGAAGGATCATCGCCATCGTTTGTAATTAGTTTACGCGCTCCATGCGAAACTAACATCACAGTAATTTCCTCTGTGCTCACTTGAAAGAGAATTATGTGAAGGAATAGGGGCGCAATGGTATTTCTTGATTAACATAATACAAAACAAATATGTGTTTCTCGGCGAAATTTCTTCTGAACCGATAGTTTAGACTAAAATTAAGATTAGGCGTAACAGTGGTTCCAAACTTGTATCTAAGTTTTTACAATTCCACGTCAACGGAGTGCGCAATATCGAATTATAAGTCAAATATTTATATTATCCTGCAAGATTCTAAACGTTTTCACCACTCATTCTGTATTAAAAATAAATTATATTCAGTATAGATTTATATTCTTGACAAACTCATGAATTGCAAACTTCGCAAGTATCGCTCGAGTCAAAATATGGTCATTGCTAATCAGCAGTAACTGGAAAAACATCAAGAATACAAATAAAAAAATAGATAGATAGATAAAAAAAAAACCTTTATTGGCATCAACTCATCATTTAAATTTACAATAATATAAACATCAACAAATTCTAAAGAGAAAAAAATATAAAAAACAATAAATAAATAACAGCAAAAGAGACAGACACCCTTTGTGGGAGAAGGGAAGACCATCCAGAAATTTCTATACCCTTTCCAATTTTTCCTTTATCTCTTTCCTCATTTTATCTCCATCCAATTCCTCTGATTCACTCCACCCCACCCCCTTACCCTAAAATACTTCCTTCTCCGCCGCTCTCTTATATCTACCTTTATCCTTGACTCAACTTCCTCCTACTTTACCAACTATCCCTATTCCCCTTTAACATCCCTTACCGTATTCATAAGTCTTTCCATTATTGCCCTTCCCCATCCATCCTGTCCAAAGCATATCATCCAATTCTCTCCATACATTTTCTCCTCTTCATTACACTGCATCCCCACACACTCTCTCATCCAATGCATCCACGTTTCCTCACCCCTCCCACACACTCTACACATTTTCCCTCTTTCATTCATCCAATACCTATTCCCCTGCTCTTCACTTCCACACCTAAACCACGCAATCATCCTTTTCTCTATCATGCTTAATCTAGACTCGAAATATTTAGCCATCCCTTTTCCCCATTATCCATTCATACTTTCTATTAAATTTGCTCATTTTAATGCGTGCACACGTCTCTTGCCTCTCCATCATTCTATCAATTACCTCATCCACCATCCCCGTTCCTTCCACCACTTTCTCCCCCCATCACCTCATGGACCATCCTACTCTTTCATACATTGTCCTTCTCATTTCCATCCATTTATTCTCCCTTCCCCCTACACCTTCCTCAATCATGCCTTTCACATATACTTCCTTTACCAAACTCCATTCTTCATTCACCCACACTTTTCTTTCTAACTTCACCATCTTTCTCACTCCGTATATCCAGCATTCAAAAATCAAACTCATCATTCAATAACCAACAGATAAAACTCGAATTTATGAATTTGTGAGAGACATTTTTAAACATATGACGGACATGTGACCAAATTGTCACGCCCCCTTTTTATCTTTCATGTACCATATATGTACGAAGTACATAGACGTATAGTGAAAGATATAAATTATGATTCATATTATGGGATTTTTTTCTATTTTACCTATATGCGTCTCTTGTATTCATATCGATGCAATCCTTTCAAACGTAATTCAAAGAGGGAGTTATAAGAAACAATTTACCGCAAAAAAACGTTTAAAACAAACTTTTTGTTGGTGAAAAATTTAAAAGAATTTTCCTATTTTCCTAACCTATTGGACCGATTTGCATGAAATTTGGTACAAAGTGTTCCGTAAAAGTGATTTTTTCATTTTTATGATAAATCCAATATGGCGGGATATGCGCCATTTTTTCTAAATATTCAGTTTTCAAACTAAGAGGCGGAAAATTTGCACACATATAGTGCTTCGAATTACAAGAGTCCCATGTCTCTGTCTCGTACAAAACGCGACGCGACGTTCCCACGTTGAAAGTTTAAAAATACTTTTCAATATATCTCAAACTATAAAAAATATGACATTCGAATAAACTTTGTTTTATAGTCTACCTAAAGCTCTTTCCATTCATTTTCTAAAAACTGTCGCTGTAATGTTTCTTAATTTCTTGTATCGAAAATTCCTTTATATTTAAGGAATTAAGCTAGTTAAAAAAATCACACGTAATTGTGAGTTATTTTTAACTAAATTTTAGTGCCCTAAAAATCTCGATTCCTTGAAAGATGGAAGAATGAAACTTGGTAAACTTATGTAAAACTAAGGGACCTCAATTTTGCCAATATGAGCAAGTTAATATACTGAACCGATTTTGAGCAATAAAAAGGTTTCGAATTTTTTTAGTAACACTCTGTATATATTTATATATTCTAATAATTCTAATAGCACTAGTGATTCTATTTAAAATGATACCACACATGAGAGGTCTAACTCTAATGACAAATTATAGCTCCTAATATTTTAAAAACTTTGTATTGGTTGCCATGGTAACCGGACGTGAACATATCGATACGTATATTAACTGAACAAGTGGATTGAAATTTTTTTATAGGAAATAATATTTTCGTTTTAGGAAAATAAGACAGTGTTCCTGCAATTTAATAAATCTTGTTGTCAGTAGCGAGTTCAGAAATTCAGTTTTAAAATTAGAAGGCTGAAATTTCGCTCGCAGATAAAACCTGGTATTTTGCTTCGAATTAAATTAGTCCAAAGTCTTCAGTTGTTATACAATGTGACGTTGCCACGTTTAAAGTTTAACAAATTTTTCAATATATCTCAGGAACTATAAAAGATAGGATATTGAAATAAATTTTCTTGTATAGGCTACCTGAAGCTCCTTTGATTTTATCTGAAACATTTTTTTTGTTAAGTCACAATTAAACATATTTACAGGGTATTGTTTTTTGCAAATTTTGCAATAATTCTCGAAAATTTTTTTTTTAATTTCTTGTATGGAAAGTTTCTTTAATATTTAAACGATTAAGTGAGTTTAAAGAAACGCACGATTAAACATAGGAGTAATTTGACCCTGAAAGAAAATTACGCTACGTTAAATATCTTGGTTCCTATGAAAGTTGAGGAAATGAAATTTAGGGAACATAAAGACTTCAATTTTGCCAATATGCACATTTGAATATACTGAATCAATTTTGAGCAACAAAAAAATTTCAACTGACCCAAGACCGGAGGGTTTATGGGTTGGCGAATTTGTGCCTAGGCAAATTCTAAAGTTCAAGACAGTCTGATGTGAGAGGTACGTGAGACTGTCCTGTTAGAAATTTCACAGAATCGGCAAAACGGACGCCGTAGGTGCTGCCAGCGCTGTAGGCAACCACAGGAAAAAAGCGCGGCCGTAGGTCTCGGCGAAGCGGACAGCGTAAGCAAGTATGGATACCAAGGGATTCATGGATATGCGATTTATAAGTTACGCTAGTTTTAGTTAATTTACCCTAAACAACTATTTGTGCTAATTGAATTTAAGAGACAGTCAAACAAGAAGGTTCACCTTTTGTTTTATGCGAAATATAATGAAACGAATGACTTCAAATGTATGAAAGATGGGGTGGTGATCACGTCTGCTAATTTTTAGAGGAAGTGACGTGTCAGTATTTACTCAGATGGACAAGGGATACTTTAATTTAATAAAATATAATTCATATAAAAAATAATGATTAGACATATTTTACCAAAATAGCGTTATAGTTAATGTTAATTAAATGTTTATTAAAGTTCTTACAATAATTTAATTGTTTCGGTCACTTCCTGCATTATTATAGTTAACTGTATAATTAGAAAAATCTTAGGTGCGTGTATCACACTGCAATGTCATAATTCACTGACTATCTATGTAAATAATTTTAATTGCAACTTTTTAATTTGAACAACTTTTTAATTTGAACTAACTCTGTGCCCACCTAATTATAGAATTATCTACAAGCTCCTGAAATGTTCCTTTATAACATAGCCAAGAATGCCGACCTAAATTGGGCCCCCAAACTAGAACTGTAGAGTAGCAATTCTAGTTGACAGTATAGCAGTTTCAGTTTGATCGTGAACTTGTCCCTCCCAGAAAGGAATGCAGCTGCATCTTGTTGGAATATATGAGTTCGAATTTTTAGAATTCATACGTTTTGTCGTATGTTACAGAACTTTTACTGTAATTTGAATTTATTAGAATATAATTTATAGTCTAAACAAACCCGCTTGCATTCCGATTATTTTTAATTCAGCTTTTTACGTTTTCGTTACGTGGCATATCTCTTCCTACAATTAGACAATGTTATCATATTCCTTAAATATGAGCAGAAATATTTCGGTATAATATTTAATAGGATCGTTTGTTAAGGAATCTATATGTTATCATCCTGCGTGTTTACACTCCAAGAATCGTCCTTTTGGCAAACGACACCAGCAAGGTAAAATGCAGCTCTATTGATCGCTGCAAGGTGTGGATATATAAATAGAAATACTACACATGACACATAATTCTATATTCTTTAATAAACGAATATTCGATTCTATGTAACACAAATTTTGAAAAAGGATTCTCATTTATCATACTTCAAGCAGTAGAGAGAAAAAGAAAAAATTGATAATTCAAAGGTTCTTTTTTACAATAGGAATATATCAAAACGTTTCTGTAAAACTTCTATAGGTGATTTATATCAACCATTTAAAAAAAATTTATGAATGTTTCAAGATATCTCTAAAAACATGAAATTGTCTATAAAGTCAGGAATAATATAGATTTTTTCCAGTCGATTAGTATTTACTTAAAGGAAATTAGTAAAATACCCAAAATTTGGACAAATCTATGCATTTTTCATAATTTTGTACCATAAAAGTACATGTATGCCTAATAGAAGACTTCAGTTAGAACTTCAACTTCTAATTGAGTGATCAACTGCTAATTAAAACTTCAACTTCTAATTGAGTGAGCGCTTCAAGGTTAATCTCAAATGATAGATAAATGATTAGTCCAGTGAATAAAGATAAACAGATTCTGATAAAATGAGGGGAATGTGTGTAGAAATGGCCTCAAAAATAGAACACCATACAATCAAAGGTACAAATGGGCCCATGTTTAAAAGTACATACAAATCTACTATATTAATTTGAAAAATATCGAGTAAAAGGATAGTAGTAAATTACACTTTTGGCTCGTAACAAGATGGTAGTCAAGTTACTGTGGGGCCTACCGTTAGATTCACGTGAGCTGAGTGTAACAGGCATGTCGAAAAACTAACTAGTAAATCTCAATTTATTCAACAATCAACAGTCTTTTATATATAAAAAACTAAATAAAAATACGTGATTTATCCTAAATAATGAATATCTTATTCTTGTGCATTTCTATAACGCACACCGACGCACACCTGCAAATTAAATAAGTAAAACTGCATGACGCTTAATAATAATTATTACACAAACAGATGCATATTGTATTAATGACATTGATTTAACATGTATCCAAATAGTTTACCTACGTTTTGCTTTATTAAAAAATTATAATATTTTATTATAAACATATGGTTCAAATAACTATTGTTTTTGTTGTTATCAATAATCGCTTAGATAAATTTATTTTATACGTTCAACAATTGCAATTTCATCTAAATGAAAACTAAGGAAATTAAATATATCAAACAATAAATATTAAGATAATATTTCACTGTTCATGACTTGGAGAAATATACTTCCGATTTTTTTTTCAATCGCAGTCAAAAAACGCATATACAAAAATGCAGTTACAATATGAAACATTTTCTTTACATTTCGATTGATTTGAGAGGCACTATCATTTTGGCTATAGTTAACTGAATTCGCGATCGGAAATCATAAAAAATTAAATCATCAACTCCGCTCGGGTATTGGCAGTTGTGAGATAATCCCATTCGACAACTAAGCTCGCGGTTAGAAATCATCTAGGTATAAACAAATATAAAATCTAGCAAAAATCAGCGTGTTTTATCAAACATTGCCTGATGCTGCCTATAATAATATAAGTGAAACCGGTTGCAAAAATGAAATTAAAAATTAGGAATAAAAAATATTTTATTTTACTTATATTTAATTTATATCTACAGTATAAAAATCGTTCAAAATATGTCATTTATACAGATATTAAACATAATTTTATATGTAGAATTCAGCATAAAATGGATACAACTACAGAAACCGTAAGAATATATTAAGAATGTATACTAAAATCGTAAAACGTGCAGCCCATCAATCAATGGAAAAACGAAAGGACTATTACAATGTACTTTCTTAAGAATCTGACAGCTCTTTTGACAAGATTAAAAATATATGATCCTTGAAAATATATGATTTTCATGCATTTGTGCTAATTTCGAAAATTGTAACTGATAAGGATATTATAATAATTACTTTAAAAATTGAGGCAGGGTGGACACGTGTGTTCTGGCATCGTGGTGTAGCCTTTATCAATACTCTCTGTTTCCAACTATAGGCGTAATGTATCATTGCATGGAACAGCGAATCCGATCCTTAACAAGTACTCTATATATGCGTATGTAACCAAATTATTATAATTTCCTTCTTGGCCGCAAGATGTATGTAAATTTGCATATATTAAGATGTTAGATTTCTGTTGCAAATGTAACTATATGCAATAATTCTAAAGTGGCCTCATACACAATTTGATTTATGCTTAATAAGTCGGAATTAGGATGGATTCTCTCTTCTAACACACGGTTAACCCTGGTAGTCTTTTGATTTTGGCAAGAGTTTAGAAGAATAAAGGTGCTGTCTTGCCTTTAAATCCTCAATGGACCGGTGTGCATCATCATTTGCAGTGGCCGGTTCTGCGCAAATCTTATTTGGGTCATTTACATCTTCATCATTATCTTCCCGCAATATCTGATAGTCGTTCCTTTTAAAATAGGCTACGTAGTTCCGAAGATGTTGTTTGGACATATTTGAGCGTTCAGGATGCATATCCAGGCAGATAGTATGCATCCTGTTCATGTAGCCTCTCTTAACGGGTTCTCTTAATTCATAGGCGCGCATTAAGTCCTGACGCAGCCTCTCTGTCCACTCCAGACGCTCGGTACCGGCGTTGAACTCAGTTCCTCCCTCGTCAGAGAACCTGTATTTCAAGCTACAGGCAACTGAGGAACTGGTTTCACTTGTTTATTTTTTATTTTTTGGAACTAAGTGTGTAGTTTCTTCAGGGAAGTTAACCCGGAAGAAACCTTGTCGTGAAATTTTGTCGGCGGGTAATATTGTGCCGCTGGCCACAAACCCAAGGGTATTTCACTGTTTAGGGCTTACGGTGGCACCGGCAAGAAAAGTGCTCCCTTTTGTTCTCAGCAGGCCATTGGAAGTTGATGATTTTCTTCCTCCCTTAAGCGATTCGGGTACGTGGGTACGCTATAGTGGCCCAACAGTTATCAGCTGACCTACATAACCGCCCTGCGTTAAATTACTATAATTTTTTTTTGCTCTGTAGCATGCACCTCCAAACAATCTCATCTTCAGCACCTTTAAAAAGACATCATACACGAGATTCTTCTTTGGGAAGATGTCACGTAACGACTCTCTAAACAATAGATCAATTGGAAGAGCAATCGAGAGGTCCGGGTTCGAGTCCCGGACGGGGTAAACATGTTTTCGAGACACAAGTAATAAGAAATATTAATTTCATTATTTACTCTATTAAAAAGTGTTTACACCAATTTTTAAATCTGCATGTATGGTATTAGATAAACAAGAGTTGATTCTCTCAAAATTTTTCTGTATCTTGTGTACAGATATTAAAATAAACATAAAATTATAATACTGATAAAAAGGATCGAGAAACGTAACGAAAAGATAATTTTCCCACAATTCCAGCTTCATTACTAATATATAATCAATAGAACATCATATTCGTTTTCATACGGTGAGATATATATTTTTTTCGTGTACAAATAGAGCTATAAATCATTCTTATCCCTACGAAATAATGTTATCATAAGAGAAAACAGGTCATCCTAGGATTTTATTAGTGAGGTCTATAAGCTCATAAATGCTTTTTTCCTTGCTTATTATATGAGATGTCGTATACTGACCGTATGAAATAGTTTGTCTCATGACAAGATGAGTCCAGATTGTAAAAGTAAAGAAAAGATGATTTTACTTTAGCCATTCGTGCAATTTAGATATTCATTCAACGTATTAATTATAATAGGAATATTTTTATGAAATAATCTATATTCATAGGAAATATCCAGGTAATGACCCGGATCTCCTCTTAAACAGAACAGCAAAAAGAAAATTTTGCATGTACTTATTTTTGTTAAATTTTTATTATATTTGTTAATCCATATTTTTTTGTTAATCCATATGGTTTTGGAAACCAGAGTCTTTGAGAATCCATAGCTAGTTAGTCTCGGACGTTCAAATGTAAGTACTGGGAATACAGAGATACTGACCGGTGAGCACAGAAAAGAAAATCTTTGTTTTTCAAAAATAAGTTTGAAAAGTAAATTTAAAGATAAAAAAAAACAAAATAAAAGCAGCTCCCCAGGGATCGAATCCTCGACCTCTTGAATAATATGTAACGTTCAATATTTTTACATTCATCAACTTTTTAATTTCACAGAAAAACAATTTTTATTTTATTACAAAATATTCCTGGACGCGCGCTATTATAAAACATATAATGGCAATAAGCTATCACTTCTTGGCTTACTAGGTGTTTCGCCTTACGTCGCAAGTCGCATCTGGATCAACAGGATAATATATAATACCAAATTTTTAAGATATAATTTTCTGAAACTTAGAAAAGAAGTTTTGTTTGAATATAATGTTAATTTATTTATACATTCTAAGTATTTAGTTTACGTAGGAGAAGCTGTCCTTCCATAGCTTCCATGGTAAACACGCCGCTGTATAAAATTACAAAAATGGACAAATTCGTAACGTGTGTGAGGTTTCTTATTATTATTATTTAATAATAATGAATATTATAGAAATATTAGAATAAAATTTATTTTATTTTAGGTATATTTTATTATAAGAATAAAAAAATCCCAAGCTCCATCAAAATTTGTTTTGGAAAATTATATTAACCCTATTATGAAGTTAATAATAGTAACCCTATTATGAAGTTAATAATAGTTTATTTATTTTAAAAATAAAAAAACTTAAAAATAAAAAAACGTTATAAAGTTTAGATGTGTGAATTAAAAAAATGTCCTATTTAAAGATTAAAAAAATGGAGAAATTCGTAATGTTTGTGAGATTCCTTATAATTAATATTTAATAATACTAGGCACATTATAGAAAAATTATAGAAATATTAGAATAACAAAATTTCAAACTACATCAAAATTTGTGTTGAAAAATTATATTAACAATAAAAAAACTTATAAAGTTTAGATTAGATGTGTATATGAATTAAAGAAATGTCATATTTTAAAATTAGAACAATTGAGAAATTTGAAACGTTTGTGAGGTTCCGTATTATTATTTTTTTTTCGCTTTGTAGCGTGCACCTCCAAAGAATCTCCGTATTATTATTATTATTATTCCCTCCACCTTCCCACGGGCTTACTTACGCAGAGGCCCGGCGATATCATCAACCTATTATCGGCTATTAAGCAAGATATTAGGTGTTTATCTAT
>WYDF02118726.1:0-10197 GCA_009867245.2 Adranes taylori
CTTTTTAGCTGTCACAGCAGATATCTCGGCTATTGTTAGAGATATGACAAAATGTTGTAGAACAAAAGTTGTTCTACATTTAATTTGCCGTTATCTGCCATTGCCAGGAAAACAATTGAGCATCAAACTGATTAGACTTAACAAATACATTCAAAATTTTAAATAGAATTTGCCCAATTTTATTGCCTATTCGAATACTGTAAAAAATCCTCTTTACAATGTTATATCATATGTCATAGTTATCTACTCAATTACTAACATAAACCGATAATTAAATAACAAATGCATGAGAATTGAATACTTACATCACTTTGACCAGATAGAGGGTGAAACAATTGCTAGATAATATGAACTGAAATTTTAAACTTCAATTACATAGTACTTTGTTTATGTTCTTAATAACAACTCAAACAAAGTAATAACGTGAACCGAGATATTCAAATACGCATTACTTTGTTGATGTTGTTAATAACAACATAAACAAAGTTATGTTGTTTGTAACAACAAGATGAACAAAGTTATGTTATTAACAACAACATTAACAAAGTAATAGTATGTCAAACTTAATTTTCTTATTATTATTTTGTTTATGTTGTTAATAACAACATAATTAATTTAAGAAATTCAAGTTAACATTTATAAACTTACTTTGTTCATGTTATTAATAACAAAGTAATAATGTGAACCGAGATATACAAATATTATTCAAATGCGCATTACTTTGTTTAAGTTGTTAATAACATCATAAACAAAGTTATGTTTATGTTGTTAGTAACAACAACATAAACAAAGTTATGTTGTTACTTATAAATTTCTTTTCATTTTTTCACCAAGAATTTTTTTTTTAATATTTGTTTTTGTGGAAAATTGTTCCTAAAATTACGTTTGAAAGAATTGCAGTGATTTGAATACAATTGACGTACTAAGGTAAAATAGAAAAAATCTCAAAACATGAATCCTATATATTTCATATACATATTACATATTGTCTGAAAAATAAAAAGAATAATTGCATCAACTTAATTGTTTAGAAATTATGCTACAATTGTTTAAACTGAAGTTAGTCAATGTTATGGTGCCTTTAGCTTTAAGCACGCACGTACTGAGCGTTTAAATTGAAATTAATTTATTTTCTGACGCATGGAGTGATCCAGTTGTTCGCGAATACGAGAAGATATAACTGTGGACGACGAAATACTAGCCGGGTTTATTGTACTGTATAATATAATAAGAAAAGAAAAAATTCGAAAACAACGTGAGCGTCGACGTTGGTGGGAAACACCAATTTTCCACACAAAACACCATGACCCAAGCAATGGAACTCGTTGGATAGGTAATGGATATTTTTTCAGGTAATGACTGTTGAAATTTGTAGTATGAAAGTGACAAGATCTGTAGCTGACGATATCAATTGTTTCAAGGAATATTTGGAAAAGAAAGCAGTAAAAATTCGGACAACCTTAGACAACTTTAACAAAATCAGCACTGGAAATTTAAGAACAGGCCAGAGAAATGATTGAAACATCTTCATCAGCTTCAAATTTGGAATAGAAAATCTTAAATGTAACAATTACTTATTATTATTAAGAATACATATATGGTATTAGTTTTAAGAAGTATAATTATTTGTTAAGTGAGTTAATTATTTCGAAAACTGGATATTGATGTTTAGGAAGTTCAAATTGGCTTTAAAAAGTCAGGTAAGGGTAGGTACGCATTTCTAGCATATGTTGATAGCCGTACCCTCTGCTTTCACATCACTTCATTGCATTCGTTAATGAAAACAAACGCTTAGCTACGTGCATCCTTTGGGTTAACAAACCAAATTGAAAATCATTTTATACAAATGTGCGTCGTATGACTGTATACCTATAATATTACTACAGAGATCTTAATTAAATGCAGTTAGATAAAATAATCAATCTATCGGGATGGCAACTCATCCAAACAATTAGGAATTATAGCAATTAGGGACTTTCTAAAACTGCATATTGATATTTAGGAAGTTCAAATTATCTTAAAAAGTCAGGTAAGGGTCATCAGTACCCTCTGCTTTCACATGCTTCATTGCATTCGTTAAGGAAAACAAATGCTGAGCTACATGCACCAACTGGCTTAGCAAAACAAATTGAAAACCGTTTTATATAAATGTGCGTCCATATGACTGTTGTCTATAATATTACTACAAGATCTTAATTAACTTCAGTTATACAAAATAATCAATGATGAGACAATCTATCGGGGTGACAACTCATTCAAACAATTAGGAATAACAGCAATTAGGCATTTATTGCTATAATTCCTAGAGAACAATGAAAGTTCACCAATTTTTGTAATTACCACCCCTAGAACATCTCTAGTATTAATAGACGCGCTAAACCGTAAATGTCATTATGCATTGTTTTCATTATCGAATGCAATGAAGCAATGTGAAAGCAGAGGGTCTGATGATTATTCACCTATGCCAGAAATGCGTATCTACACTTACCTGACTATTTTAAGCCAATTTGAACTTGCTAAACAACATTATGCAGTTTTAGAAATAATTAACTCACGTAACAAATACTTATACTTCTTAAAGGTAATACCATCTAATATATTCTTAATCACATTTTTGTTTAGCGCGTCTGCTAATACTAGAAAAAATCTAGGGGTGGTAATTGCAAAAATAGGTGAAGTTTAATTGTTTAAGTCCTTAATTGCTATAATTCCTATTTGTTTGAATGAGTTGCCATCCCGATAGATTGTCTCATCGTTGATTATTTCATCTAATTACATTTAAGTAAGATCTCTGTAGTAATATTATAAGCATAGTCACACGGACGTACATTTATATAAAACGATTTTCAGTTTGGTTTGCTAAGCTGGTGTCTGTAGCTAAACGTTTGAAACAATGTGAAAGCAGAGGGTATTGATGACGCCTATCTACATGTGCCAGAGATGCATATCTACCCTTACCTGACTTTTAAGCAAAGTTCAACTTCCTAAACATCAATATGCCGTCTTCGAAATAATTAACTCACTTATAACTTGTTATGTTATCTAATTCAATATGACTATTAATGTTCGTATCTTATACCTAATAAGATAAAAATGAATTATTAATTTTTATTAAAAAGAAATATTATTTTCATGAAATATTTTAGCACCAATTAATAAAAATATCTATGTAAATGTATAGAAAATATTATTTCGATTTGCTCCGTCTTTCTTCGGTCTCACTTAACAATGCAAGTCACGGTCGTGGTGTAATGGATTTATATTTTTAGCTTCCTTTTAGCTTCAATCAGATGAATATAGCCAATGAGATTCAATCGAAATAATCTTTTAATTCGATGTTGTTCTTCAAATTTTACACATGCTGGGTAAGAGTTGGAACGAAATTCATCCCTGACGGAAGCAGCGGTTGTGCTTGCGTCAGTGATGAATTTCGTTTCGCGTGCGTCAGTAATGAAAGCTTGATCATATCAATTGATGTTTCACACATCAAGAATACAAGGATCGTTGCGCAGCATGATTGAAGAAAATGCCAATTCTTATCCAACACGAGTAACAATTATTTATTTGAGAAAGAATAACAACGTATTAATGTCCTTGTTGCTCCTTAAAGGACTTAAACCCTTTCCATCAATTATGAGATTACTTTAATTATTTGCGTTGAAGTTAACCTAATTCGTCAAATATAATAATTAGCAATTGTACTAATGGATCTAATTAATCAAATCAACTGTACTAATTAGATCCAAAAATTTTACAAACACTCATTTATCTGATTGAGAGATTTTTTTGTTGAACAAGTGTGATTACTAAAACATGAAACGAATTTTTCTATTATTATTAAAAGAAATGTTCCTGTTGTAATTTATTAAAAAAAATTGTATAAAATTATAATACAATATATTTAAGCATAATAATCTATCATAGAATTTAATCATTAAGAATTCGTATTAGGTTCTTCTCGTTTCACTCGTTTGAACCTCGACAACTCACCTTCGTAACTTTGCGGTAATCCACCGAAAATATCCGATTCTGACAATCCCGTTATACTCTGATCCTTGATTTGCATTTTATTTAATCGTTCCAGTCGTTTCATTCGATAGTTATTATCAATCGATTGTTGATGGCGTTCTCGCGCTGCTGCAATATGTCGTGTCATTGGTCCACCACCATGTAGTGATGCCATATCTTCATCGAGAGCTTCACGTTTCATTCGTGAAGATTCTTCGGTGTCGTATAAGAAGTTGGGATCGCCATAAGCGTCTGCATTCATTTTAGCAACGTATTGGCCAGCTAACGTTTCACGCTTTCGTTTGTCGCCTTCTACAGGTGCATAATCTTCATCATAAGTTTCTTCAACGTTATTTAATGATGCAGCTCGCTTACGAACCATATTAGCAGTGCGATCATCAAAATTATCATCATCGAATTCATCGTTCTCATCATCATCTGCGTCCTCATCGTCATTTTTGTAATTCCTAAATTGCATATTCATTCCTTCCTCCATCATGTCATCTCTCTTTTTACGCATTCTGGTTGATCGTCGTTTACGCTTTTTCATATCATTAGCGCTGTCAATCCTTTGAATTTCATCTAATGTTAAGCTCGGTTCTAACATCCGTTCTTTTCGCGTTGCACTTCTTTTACTCTCTTCTCGATTATTATTCTCAACATTCATTTCAGGATTATTTGCTTCTTCCTGATCCAAATCCATTTTATCTGTTATTTTACTCTCCGTTTTAGCATCGCGTTTATTACTTTGTTTATTGTTATCCCTGCCTTTCTGCAATGTATCATCGTTGTTCATATTTAGAGCATCAGGAGTTAGTTTCGAAGTATCATCATCTATTTCTTCTTCTTCTTTAACATCAGCATTATTTAATTCCTTATTACCCTTACTCCACAGTGTTGACTTCTTTTTAATCACTTTGACGTTAGTATCTCCTCTAGCATTATTACTATTTCTATCTTCAGCAAACTTTACGTCTGCTGTTAACTTACTAGCCTCTATATTACTACCATTCTCATTATCTTCGCTAATTTTTTGATTATCGTCTAATTCACTTTCTTTATTCTCTTTTAATAGCTTTGATTCATCTGCTAACGTAGCTTCAGCATCAAAATTTTGATTATCAGCATTGCCTTCAGGACTTTGAATCGACGTATCGACTTTATCCTTTAAAGGGCTTCCATCTTCATCCAGATTGGCAGGTTGGGCAACTTTTTTTTTAGCAGAAGGCTTAGAATCGATCAACGCCACAGTCTGAGGATAGCTTTGCTTATCACCATTCATTGCCATCTTTTTCTCGACAGTTTTAGTTATTTCTACTAATTCCTGATCTACATTGTCACCCTTGAGTTCTGCTGGCTCCTCTTGACTAGTACTAGAAGATTTTGCTCGTCTTTTCAATTCAGCACCTTGTTCGTTTTGTTCAAAAGCCTTGATGTCATTTTCTCGATGCGAGATAAGAGCGGGCGTCGGACTTGTACCCGAATGAACTTCAATTTCTATATTTGTATGACCTATTGACCGCGTATCACGTTTTTTATTTTCTTGGTTTATCACAGATTTACTTGATTCAGTTGGTTTTGTCGTTTCCGATGAGCGTTTAACATCTTTAGTTTGTTTATCGCTATGGAGCTTCGCTTGTAGTTGAGGTGCTTGCGCAACAAGTGCATCCTTTGCTTCCGTACTTCTGCTTGCAAGGGCATGTGTGATTGGGGTCTTGGCAACATTGTGATTTTGAACATCCCAAAAATTTACCGCTTTATCCCTTAAATCTCCCACATTTAATTTATTTTCTAAACTCCTTTTCTCTGTCTTGCTACTATCCCCTTTACTTAATTGTGGTTGTTTGGCATTTTCTAAAGTTTGTGACGCGTCTGATTTTTTTACTTGAGTATCTGGAGCTCCTCTTTTGTTTAAATTATCCATGTTAGTAATGCTGGCTTTTGTAGTTTTCTCTTCTCCAATCAAAGGTTTGTCAGTGGCAGTTCTCTTTACTCTATATTGGAATTCATAAAGTTTAGGATTGTTATGAATTTTTGGTTCTTCACGTTTGGTCAATTCGCGCCCAGCATCTTCTCCTAGATCCTCCCAAGTGACTCTGGCATCTTCATTAGTTAATTGCTCATCTGTCCAACCCTCGGAACCCGTTTCACGTCGTTTACGTACATGGGGTACTAATTTTTCTTCTAAATTAAGACCTGGATCAAGAGATTTATTCGCATCAGAATTTAAAAGATTTCTTTTATTTCTAACTGAATTTGTAGCATCACGTTTCAGATTCTTCGCTTTGCTATCAACTTTATTATCTTTCTTCATTGCAGTTATTTCTCGTTTAACTTCTTCCTTAATTTCCGATATTTTGTTTTGAATGTTACGTTGTAGGCGTTTCTCATATTCGGTGTCTTCATTGTTATCACGTTTTTGGTCTTCTGATCTTTGAGTTTTATGTTTTGTTTCGTTGGTTTCAGCTATACTGCTACTGCTGCTTGAAGAAGCAAGAGGAGATTTGTTTCCGCTAACTGTTAGATCTCCTGAAGATTCTAATCCTTTTAAAACATCCTTGCTATTATCGTTAGCGTTATTCGCTTGTTGTCTTTTAGATCTGATAAAAGCTTCACCTTCAGCTCTGTAATCGGAAACGTGTTTAGCTTTTTTAGTTGATCTATTGTTATCAAAGTTTTCATTGGTTTCTCCACCTTCTAGCTGACTATCGTCTTTAGTTTTTACAATCTCAGCTCGTTTTGGTGATGGTTGTTTATCACTTTCGGCTTGTCCTGTTTTGCCAGGACAGTTTTCTTTTTTGTTGCGTTGCACTACTTCAGATGGAGTTTCTTTAGTTAGTCCGATTTTATTAATGCCTTTCTCCAAATCTTCATCTTCTGCGTATGCTTCTCTTTTTGTCGTTCCTAGATCATTAATGTCACGCTTTCGTTTGATCTTATCATCACTTATTAGTCCCAAATCATTCATAATTTCTTTTAGGTTATCTTCGATTTCGTTTAAATTTTTGTCACTCAATTCTCTTTTATTCTTTTCTTCCACAAGTATCATTGTATTTGGAGCATCTGTACGAGTTTCTGTTTCCTTTTCAGCGCTGCGTTTAGCAAACATTTTCGAGTTTTTCTTATTGTATAAAGCGACGTCTTCGCCTAACGGTCTTGTCTTGACCCTGTTGCCTATTTTAAAATTTGTTAGAATGTTTGCGTACTTGTCGTTTTGTGCCGTGGTGAATTTTACATTAGCTGCTGCAACCGGATCGATCGATCTTTTATCGTACTCACGTCTGACTTGATCCTTGATCATATCGTCTTGAACAAGACGATCTCTTGGTGAATTGTCCCTGTCTTTGAAGTTTGAGAACTCAAAGACTTGTGATATAGGCTAAAAATTTAAATTTGAATGAATTTTAATAGAAATCAATAACATTCAAAAGATTATCATAAGTAAAAATATTTGTACACCTATCCAATTGGTGTATGGAAAATAAGATGCAGTTAAGTAAGGTGATCATTATATAAGGTGAGGGGTATTACAGTTCATGATTCATTAGAGTATTTTATGTGAAACATTAAAAAAATCTGTTCAGTTAAAGGATCATTTCCGGTTTTACTTCTTTCTTCATAGACTGATGGGTTATTTTACCCACGGTATTAAATTTAGAGTTTATCTGGGAGAGCGGGACTACATGAATCGTGAAACTGCTAATTTACAAAAGGCAATTAATATGTAAATAATTAATTGAAATAAGTTACTTTGTAATAATCTATAACAGACCTGTCCAACAAAGTACTGTCGGCCAAAATATTTTCACGCTGAGGGCCACGCACTAAAAGTTTCACTTAGATAAATTTAAAAGTAAAGTACAGTAGATCAAATTATTGAAATAGGATACATTACCAACAGGCCGCAATGCACAAATCAATGTGAACACAGAATTATCCTACTCCATTACTAAAGTAGGTGTTGCAGGGCTTAATTAATTGAAATGTATTTTTGGTCAAACAGATTTATTGATAAGAAAATACAATTAATTTATTAATAAATACAAATAAATACATATGAATAGTAAACAAACAAACGACATATATTACCGGTAAAACTAGACGGCCGAATGACGCAAAATGGTAATGGCCGCTGACATGACATGGCCGCTGACATGACATGGCCGCTGACATGACATGGCCGCTGACATGACATGGCCGCTGACATGAAGATGATACCAACACAACAACGATATTCTACACTAGTCATAGCATTTAAAAGAACATATTCTAAATGCTTTCACATGGTCACAAATACGGAAATAATAAAGATTAAATAAAAACGCGTTCTATTTTGAATTAGTGCGGGTCTACACTATGTGTATTCCGCAGATGCGTATTTCGGCTGCGTATTTTCGGCAAGACGACAATACATTGTGTTAAATTTGACAGTTTACATATATGCGTAGAATATGCAAGCACGTAGCCTGCTGCTTGAAATACATACGTCCGTATGCAGATGCGGAGTTCTGTGGTCATTCCCACTCGCGTTTTTCGTCACATAACTCCCATACAATTCTCATTTTCCAGATATATTTCCTTTGTTAACGCTTTTGTAAAGATGCCAGCCACTTAATGGTCACTAGAAACATGCTGCGCATCCATTTTCCCTTTAACATCTATGTATTTTGAACATCTTAATTAGATTTTCTGCTGCTGAATTGTCACATTGCAAAACAGTTGCATTATTTTGAGGAATTTTTATTGTATCGAGTAATCCACGACACCATATCACTTTTTTTGTTGCATCGTGTGCCGCTATATATTTGGCTTCTGTTGTAGATGTTGAAACAACAGTTTGTTTTTGTCTTGACCATATCACTAGCCCTTCGTTTAGAAGCAACACAATGGCACTAATAGATTGCCATTTCGATAGTGCTTACAGATTTTGCAAAATCTGCGTCGGAATAAGCCAGTAATTTATTCACATATGTGTTTATGCTTTTAAATACAATTCCGATATCTTCCGATATCTGTAGTACCCCTTAAATAACGAAAAACACGTTTTGTTGCTTTCCAATGCTCCGATGAGGAAATTAACATAAATTGGTGACAGTGTATACTAAATCGGGTCTTGTGCCCACTGCGAGTAACATTAAACTTCCGATAAGTTGACGATAAGGAACGCCAGCTGATAAGGAACGCCCTTTACTATTGACATTCGGCTGCAACACTACATTTGCATTCTTCAGGTGAACATATTTAATTACACATATCCATTTGAAATTTTGCTAGTCCATTACGAGTGTATGCTGACTGATGAATTCGAATAGTTTTGGCTTCCCGGTCTCGTTCTATTTCTAGCCCAATCCATCGTCTACATATAATACCAAAAGTAATGTACCATCGTTGTTACAATATTCGCAGGAATCAAACTCAGTAGGAAATAATCTATACATTTTGAGAACATTGTGAGACCTTTTGTGCCATTGTTGAGGAGCCTGTTTAAGTCCATACAAACTATTCCGTAATTGACACACTTCCATCGTTACACCCTTCTGGTAGAGCCATGTAGATAGTTTCTTCAATATCTCCATGAAGAAATGCAGTTTTGATCTCAAACTGCTTTATTTCATAATAATTTGCTGTGGCCACCGGAAGTAATACACGAACCGTTTCAAAATGCAAATGTTTCGTAAAAATCAATTCCAGGTTTTTTATAACACCCTTTCACTACAAGTAGTGCTTTTGATTTATCGATACCACCGTCTGGTTTCGTTTTTAAACGATATACCTACATATTAGATATTGCCTTGCATTCCTGTGATAAGCGAAGCAATTTCTTTTTGGGGGGCACATAACTTGGGTAGCGGGCCGCGAGTTGGACAGGCCTGGTTTGTGATATACGATCAACTGAGAGAACTTCGTTATTTAACACGTATAGGGCAATGATTAGAAAATGGATCTATTATCTATTATTTTTAATAGGGACGTAATATCAATAATTACAACAAATATCTGAAAAAAGCGCCTTGTTCAAGATGTATAGCGCTATTTCAACCATTATTATAAGGGATCATCAGCATCCTATTTATTAAGAGCACTTCTTCTTAGGACGCCGTCTCCCTACGATGGTTGGCGATCCAACTGGCTATAATGGTGCGTGAAGCCGCACCTCTGAAAATCTCTATAGATGTCCGTCCGAACCAT
>WYDF02118737.1:0-37874 GCA_009867245.2 Adranes taylori
TTATTTAAGTGTCATTTTAATTGTTTGAGTTGACGCCAGGTTAAATAGTTTTTCTGATATAAGTCTATCGGGGTTTTAGAGATATATTTCTATCTTCTTTTTTTTTAATTTATTATTATTCTGAATTGCCAAGTATAACAGAAGAAACCACTAAAAACTACTAGAAGTCTAGTAACAACTACACACTTACAATTAAATACATTTATCGGCGCTACATATCGCTTGTTGATGGCCATGGACCATGAAGGTCTTGGTTCAGTGCATTTTTATTAAGGTTTGTGTACACTATTCTGCAATAACCTTTGGAATATCAGTTTTAGAAACGATCAATTTTTTGAGAAGATAATAAAAGTGGAAAAAGCTGCGACATTCAAGTGTTTAACTGTTGTGTATCTTTTCCTATGCTTATGTTGGTCACCTTTCGTCTTATTTCAGTTTGTTAATTTAGATAGAACGTCTTCCGATGATTTGATAATTAAATTCTTTAGCACTAACGAACATATGTCTCTTTCTTTAGAGAGAACAACTAACAATTTTTTTGAATAATTGAAGATTTTTCTGGAAATCCCACAATAAATATATTTTTAACAACAAGAATTAATGATTTGTTTTATTTAGCTACAACTGGGCAACCTTGACGCTAATATTGTGCTGGGCCACTGCGATATTGTGATGGCTGCGGATGAGTCGAAAGTTTTCGCGATGGGAGATTCTTGTTGCAATTTTCTCGTAGGCACGATGTTGCAGGGCTGGGAAGTGTCGCTATTTGATGTTATAGTAGCTCCATGGCGTTGCAGAAGTTTGATACTAGTGTGTGCTGCCCTTCTATCAGATGTGCAGAGGGCCATGATGATCTTCACCTTGATGCTATCGGATACCAGTTTGTTCGTAGAGCTGGTCCTTTTCAGTTATGAAATATATTACCTTTGTGGATTCCGCTTGGCTTACATTGAATCGCCGGCGACAATTGCTTCTGGAGCTCGTCTATAAAACTAGTTATGTTAATAAAGAAATCTAATATACCCAAATGGGGATCGTCGCCAGGGAATGGGGAATCGTCGACAGGGAATGGGTGAAATAAATTTCTGCACATTTTTAAGTGCAATATCAATTAGACGAAACATTTTGTTAGAAAAACTTTATAATAATATTCTGCATTATATATACGTGGGAAGCACTGGTGTGTAGTGGAAAATGACACTCCAGACTAAGACAAGCCAGCGACTATCTTCTATACTGAGAACTGTTCTCCAATAGCGGCACTTGAAGTGCTGCTAGATCCTCCGCCATTAGAATTGATAATAGAGATGAGGCGGAAACCGCACTCCATCGACTAAAAATTAATAGACGGAATTTGGTAAAAGAAAATATACACTAAAATTACAGAAGATGAAATATTAGAAATGAATTTGGAGTGTATATCTCTCTCTAATCCACAATATACACAAAAACTATGAGGCCATCATAGGCTCAGGTTTGATATCTGCTGTACCCTTATTTTTATAAAACATAACTTACATAAATGTTCAGATTGGACGGTGTTTAAACAACTGAGTCACATTCGAAGAATTATAAATGTTTCACAAGCATGTACGTAAATCCAACTTAAATCCACAACAAACAGGAAAAATTCAAGAAAATTGTAATTGTTTTATATACGGAAAATCGCAATCCGAGCACCATGACAAAAATAACCAATAAGAGCAGTTTCAAAACGTAAAACTACATTCTTTCCATTACACTAGCTACTATATTAAAATCGACACCCCTCTCAGCTCAAAGCGATAAGAATCACTTCACAATATTCAAACAACATCAACTGATGAAAATCACATTCGGAACATTATAAATGCCTAACAATAATCCCAATTACAATGGCCAATATTACTAATAAATCATTTTTTTCCTGGAATCACCTCAAAGTCACAAGTAACAAGAAAAAATAAAGAAAATTGTACTTATGACTTCAAGAAAAAATAAAGATCGCAATGCGAACTTAAAAATTTTCGTGATACTGAGATAAAATTAGCAGGGGTGTTATCGGAAGTTCAGGGAAATTAAAAAAATGATTTATTAAGGAAATCCAGTTATGAAAGTTCCACTATGTTATTGTTGGCAAGTTTTGTAGTTTTTGCTCGTTGTAATTTCTTGTAGCTGCTTTATGTTGGGTGCTCTTGCAAAATCAGCGTATTCTTGTGACTTTTTCATTTTTTAGTCCTCTTGTGTTTAGGAGTCTCATGGTTCGGTCTTTGCATTTTTTTTGAGTGTAGAGTATTATTAAATGTTCCTTGAATTATGAATGGAGAATCTAAATCAAAATTAGATTTATGATTTTATAATCTGAACATTTGGGTAATTTGTTAACATACCGTGGTCATTCGAAAAGTTGTTAATTTTGTAAGGACATAAATATCAATCAGATACCAACTGACAAGTCACATTCGGAACATTATAAATGTTTCACATATATGTACGTAAATCCAACTTAAATCCACAGCTAACAAGAAAAATTCAAGAAAATTGTAATTATGTTTTCAATATGGAAAATCACAATCTGAACGGAAAAACACCAACAAGACCAATTTCACAAGGTAAAACTACATTATTTCCATTAGACTAGCCCCTTCAACTCAAAACTATAAGAATCATTTCGCAATGTTTAAACAATATCAACTGATGAAAGTCACATTCGAAGTATTATAAATGTTTCCCATACATGTACTTAAATTTCCTAATTACAATCCCTATTACAACGACTAATACTGAGATAATAAATGATTCTTTTTCCTTGAATCAACTTAAATCCCGAACTAACAAGAAAAATTCACGAATATTGAAATTATGTTTCCCGTATGGCAAATCGCAATCCGAACACTATACGACAAAAGTCATCAATAAACTAGTTTCATTACAGGAAAAACTACATTCTTTCTACAAGCAGTAGAAAACCACACGAGCTAGATAAAATATCGCTGAAATCTTGGGGGATTGGCCGGCGCATTCACTTTTCCGATTACTTATTTGATAGATGTATAAAAATATTGGTCAATTCTTAACGGTCGATTCTCAGACACTTTTGCTCATTGTTCGTATATCATTGCGTTGATAAGAATGTAAACAAATATTTGATGACCGTATTTGAGGTTACGTTAATTACGATTAGTGCGAAATTTGAAATGTAGGTAATGCAGATTTCTGTCTATAATAAGCTGTCTTTTTTAAATGTTTAATTGGAAATAGTTAATTAATTAATTATTTAAAGCAAATAAAAAAATATCCAATCTTCAATATAATTTCAAATGAATTCTTAAAGGGTTGCTAATAAAGTAACGTGGTGAAGTTCTGATGAAGGGGTAATTGTATCCCTGAAACATATGTCAACAATTATAATGAACTTTATATCGAGAGGTGCTTTACAAGAAAAAAATATCATTTCAATAAATGGAGTTCAAAAAAAACCTAAAACATATCTGGTATATGACAGATAAAGATTTCGTTATTTATTGCCTCTTTTAAATTACACCACATTGTTTCAAATATTTTTCATTCAGAAGTTACATTTAACTATTATTATCACATCACAATATCTCTAAACGAAATTGTGCAACTTCGCGATAAATAACCTCATTTTATCAAAATAGCAATTTTCCAAACTTTGAACCCTAATGGACTCGAAAATAGATATTTATTTCATTATCCTCTATTTTAGTTCACATCAAAAACGCTTTCGGTCGACTACAACTCGAGATGTTCAACCATAACGACGTTGTTACACTTTTTATATCTCTTTTAAACGTCATTTTCTTTTCCCCTATCTGGACAACTAATTTTATCAGAACGTATGCGATTATAACATGGATTGCTTTAATGTAGGATTACGATCTGGATAAGTGGCCATAATTTTCATCGTTTGCTTCTAGATGACATTTACAAGTACTCATAACAATTTATTATATCAACTATTTGTATGCACAGTGTGGCCCAAAAGTGCGGCATCATAGGGTTGTACTAGTCGTGCTATGTTTTCTTGTTGTATGTCTGGAAAATGTTGACCACTGAGGAGCGAGTAAAGTTTAATTATCCACCTTTGTGGAAGAGAAGGATTCTCCCAAAGACAAGTTTCAGATGAATGTGAGGATTCCTGCACGAGAGCCAGAAACGATGGACGTCCGGCCACTACAAAAGAGTTAGCGAAGGTGTCAGCAAATGCGAAAAACCCAGTCCACCGCAAGCTTGGAAGTGGGCGTTCTTCGAACAACACTATGGAATATCTTGCGAAAACATGAGTTTCATCCGTATAAGCTACAAATGTTACACCACATGTCTGAAGTCGATCCAAATCGCCGTTTTAAAATGTGCAATTAGTTTTTGACCCAGTTGGGGGAGGATCCAGAGTTTGTATCTAAAATTATGTTTCGGACGAAGGCAATTTTTATGTAAATGGTGAGATGAACCGACATAATTTTCGGTATTATTCTGACAGTAACCCTCAGAGGTATATCGGCAGTATGGAACAAGGAGCTGATCGTGTAATGGCTTCCGTAGTCTGTGGAAAGAAGATAGCATAATAAGCATCTACTTCTTTGACGGAACAGTTAACAGTGAAATTTACTTGGCAATGTTAGGAGATGTATTACTACCTGATTTGGATTCGCTGGGTTCGGGAAAATCAGCATGATTCATGCAGGATACTGCAACCCCACACTATGGTATAATGTTCGTAATTCGCTAGATGAAAACTTTCCCTAATTTTATAGCTTGTTTACTGTTTAATTCTTTGGGGCTTACTCATTATACTTCGTTAACTATCAAGTACAATTTGGTTATAAGTGGCAATGGGAGAATACCATGGTGAAAGTTTTTTATGCCTACGAAAATATGTAATCTGTAAAAACAGTAAAAGACAACGTTTATATTCAGATCCGAAGTTAAAGTCTTGGTAGCAAGTACTCTGTTCAAGCAATTCTGTTCAAATAACTCACTTTTTTTGTCTATTGAAAAAATTGTCAGAGCCCGTTCCAAATTTCAAAAGCTGTGAAGCAGAAACCAAAATACGTTCCTATGAGGTTTCCTTGCATTCTCATCGCACCACCGAACGAAGTGATACGCGTGATAAGTGTTAAACTAGATAGATAGAAGAAAGATAGAAAGCAATTGTATTGCATACAAAATATTCACTTTCGTGTGTTGTCTTGCCGTTTCTTAGATTTGTATCTTCTTCATCTGAGCAATTCGCAGCTCATGAGGTTTGGAAAGACCTATAAATTATTTAACCATTATTGTCTCACAGGTGTTCACATATAAGTTTTTATCAACATGAGTTTGTAAAAGCTTAGTTCAACGGATGATATACTCACTATTATGTACGGCGATAGTAACGTTGGGAAATAAATACTCGAATTGAGAATGCCCGACCAAGTTTCCTTAGCATGAAGAAACTCTTTACTAGCATCGAACTACCACTCGACTTAGCATGTTACGTTGCTATGTATTCCCAGTTCTGTAATGTGGGAGTGAATTTTGGATCCTTAACTCTAGGTAAAACCGTTTAGAAACATTGGAGATGTATCTGTATCGGAGAGTTCTCAAATTCCTTTGATCGATAGAGTTACCAATATTGAGGTCCTAGAAAGAATGAACAAGGAAAGGGACCTACTACGTACCGCCTGATTATTAAATTCTAAAGCTGATTATCAAAAGTAAAATCAGCGGTAAAAGATCAGTGGGACAAAGTCAAAACTCATAGTTAAAGGATCTGTTCGTTTGGCTCCACTTCCTTCAACAGAAATTTCCGCGCAGCAGTTTCGAAGATTCAAATCGCCATGCGGATCGCCAATCATTAGCAGGCGGTGGACAAGAATAAAACGATTCACATGATTCATATCTGGTTCACACACATTTAAATAACTGTAGGCGCGTACGAGCCCATTACCATCCATGCATTTCATTTAGTGATTTCAAATATGTGCCTGGAAATAATTCGTATCCAGCGTTACTTGGCCAAAAAGATCGCTAAAAGTATTTTACTTGATTTCGCCAAACATAAAACACTACATTTATAATTGTATTTCTTTCTCCTTTCCTTTGTTTGTCTCCTTTGTTTGTAGCGATTTCTTCTGCAGCCATTTCGTAGCTCTTCGGCGAACTATCTTTACGTACATTGTGCCAATTCAAAACTCGTTTCTTTGCAAAATTTCAAGACTACGTGCATTTGATGGTTACTCCAGACATTTGATGGTTACTACAAACTATATTCTTGCTTTGCATCTGATGATGGTAATGTTAATTTGTATTTAACAGATCATTCCATATAACCCTGGCACCACAAAGAATTTGTAAGAATTAGTTTTCTTTCAGTTAGATGTTGTTACCGGCGTATTGTATATAGCCTCCAACAAAATCGACAAATGGAATAAAACAATCAATAAAAAATTATCAGGTAATTAACCCACTAGAAATTAGTCATACAAATAAATGAAGAATTGATAATTAATAACTATAATTTAAACGAAGAAAACTTATGCGATGTCTAGTCTCAATGAATTTAGCGGGCGAAAGCTGAGGCCAAGTACGGAATGAGATAGAAGAGAGAGAGACAGAAACAACTGGCGCCAACCACGCAACGCTTACACTACAGTGGTCTGGTTTTTTTTTGATGTTTTGCTCAAAAGGAGAGCCATTAGTGTCAACGATTTATAGTTTCATTACACGTGTTTTCGTTGGACGGATGTTTTTCAAGTTTTTTTTTCTTGCTCATGCGAACGCTACCCAAAAAGCAGAATTTGTACACGTATGTGTGCTGAATGCCTTATTTTGAAGAGAGATTCCTTTTTGTTCTCGATTTTAATGGCTTCTTGACGCCAGCGGGCATTCTTAATAGGTTCAAGGATTTTGCGTGCATTACTATCATCTGGACGAGACATATTAATAGCGCACTGGCGCCTACAACGATTTTAATTTTAACCCAAGTTTCCTGTGTACTTAAAAGCAGCGTGCGATTTTTGAATGTAGAAATTGTCGCCGCTGTTTGGTAATTGGATAGTTACTGTATTCATAGGGAGTAGCCGATCCCGAGATCTCTTCCACGTTCAATCTGATTGAAGAACGTCTTATGATATCATAGAATTACAGTGGGGAGGCGATGCAAACTGTTCTATAGGATTTCTTATTGGTAACAACTTTTCAATTTCGAAAGATTTTAGCAGAGGTTTCTGCTAGGCCACATCCAAGTGCCAGCGACAACTGCGCTAAGTGCCATCACCGAAGCCAACCAGCAAAAGTAGCTAATTTCATGGAAAAGGTCATAGCCTAATTAGCGTCAATGAGACGCATTTTGGGTCTTATTCTGATAGTTGTTGAGTGAGCATTTTCGCACTTTTCTATCAGCAATAATTCTCTAATAAGCAACCAACCGTTGATTTTTTTTTATGTTCAACTCTTTGTGTTGCTTCAACTTAAACCACTTTATTCAAAACGAAACAATATGCTTATCAAATAAAAAACTGAATTTTGCAACATTTACTCAGACTCCAGTAAATTATCTGTAACGATCTTCAATAAGTGATTTGATGGTATCCTCCATAAAATATTTCCAATGTAAATCTCTAAGCCGCCTGCTATTTCACAGTGTGTACGATCAAATTGACACCCAAATGCTTCTGTGAAGTGCTATCTGCTACATATGATTCAGAAGAACTTCAGAGAACAAATGGTTGCTGATGGTTAAAAATGGATGGTTAGTCAGCTTGATCAGAAAACAAAAACTATAAGGGAAGATATATTTTAATAAAAAAGTATGTAAGCAAATTTTGTAAAACATCTTCAAACAAAATATAATTGTTCCAGTTTTAACAAGTTACTATTTGACATGTTACAAATAGAAATAATCGTTTTAATAATTGTGGACTTTGGAATAATCAAGTATGGAAATTCAACTGTTCTATCATGAAACAAATATAATATCCTAAACAATTATCTTCTGTCATAATGATATTCTATCTGCATTGTTCCATACTCATTTCGGAAGATAATATGAAAATGTAAAATATACCAATCGCATAGAAACAATTCAACTTGCTAAGCAACGATTGTTCAATACAGATTTCTGCCAATTTATAACGAAATTTCTGGTAATTCTGCTTAAGCATTTGGCTTAAACAAATCCTATTATATGTAATGCAATTTTTTTTATCATAACAATGTGCTGAATTTTGTAATAAGTTTAGATGGTATATATCAAAACCAAATTCAAAGACTTCAAGACTTCAGATTCAAAGACTTCACATCTCTTGTTTGGAAAGCCTTTCATAACTTTGAAAATCCTCCCGAAATATAAGTTAACTTAAGTTCTTCGTAGTGTAATCCCTCGAACAATGTGCGCTGTACATTTTCAAAATTTCTGAAATCAGTAACCACATTTACTCAATTTGATTGTCCAAAGTAATCCACAATTTTCCGAGCTTGACAAAATCTGAATGATCTAACTTAAGTTTCGACCTAATCGTAAATTAGCTTTTTCTTATGCCACCGTCTCCTGTCGTAGAGGTTGGCGATCCAATTAGCTATGGAGGCTTTGGAAATTGCAGCCCTAAAAATTTTGGCGAAGGATCATTCGTAACATCTTTGAGCCACGGATTTCGATCCCTACCCACCGATCTCTTTCCAATTCAAGTTTTTTTCTTTGAATTATGTTCAACAGTTCTCGAAATGTTTATACTAGTAGGGATTGGGGTATTCTATGACACTTCCGGTTCACTAAAATTCCGGCAAAATTCCGTTACCTTTTTTTTTTGAAATGGCATATTAAATGATGGATGTTGAGGGGAGAATGAACAGACATACAGGTAGGTCCCGCCACAGCCGCATATCTCCAAGAGCTGGCCACACGGCTGCCAGTATAGTTTCGCTGTCGGTTTGTAAAATGGAGTCTGAAGTGGTGAATGCTGCGGGATGTATGGGCAGACATACAGGAGACAAAAACTAGATTTTACTGTATGAGAAGGGTGTTAGGTGTGGAAAAGTTGACTCCGAGTGAAATAGTGTTGCAGGAATTGAGTACATATATATATATATATATATATATATGTGTATGTTGGGTATATGGAGTTAGGAAGATGGTTAATTGTGAAAGAAAGGTGATGATGGATGATGATGAGAGAATTGTAAAAACAGTGTATGTGAAATCAATGATGGAGATAAGTAAGAGGAATGAGAGCTACGAATGGGACAGGGATCGAAGAAGGTTGTATAAGACGTGTTATAGTCAATGTATGAATGGTATAATAGGATGAAGGTAGGTCGCGGGATGAGGAAGTAAAGGAGAAACATGAAAAAATAAGAATGAGTCGATACAATAGGAAATATGAATGTTTGATGGATAAAGATATTTTATTAGAATATTTTATGATAGCCAGGTTTAGTTGTGGTACTAAGGAAAGTGCAGTTTGTGTACATATGGAGCTATGACGAACACTGTCTGTATGTGTGCATATACATCTCGCAGCGTTCACCAGTTCATATTTCATTTTACAAAATAAGGTAAACTAACAGACAGCCGTATGGCGAGCTCTTGTAGATATGGAGCTATGGCGAAAACTATCTATATGTATGCTCATATAGCCCTCCAGATCCAGCATTTAATAACGCAATTTTAGAAAAAGGTACCGAGATGGTGGATTTGCAGGGATTTTAGTGAGGCGGAAGTCATGAAAGGCCCCAATTCTTACTACTGTTTATCTATTCAAAAAAATTAAAATCAAGTAGATCCCCTTGACATTAAATTATAGGTGTCCCAAAAGTCTCGCATCATAGGGTTTACTAATTTTGCTATGTTTTTTTATAGGATTGAAAAATGTTGATCCCTGAGAAGAGGATAGAGATTATCCTCTTTTGTGGAAGAGAAGGATTCTCCCAAAAGCAAGTTACAGATGAATTTAATGTAAGGCATCCTGAACGAGGGCCAGTGTCGCACTCAACAGTTGGCAGATTGCTATCAAGGTTCAGTGCTACAGGTAGTGTGACCGATGTTAAAAAATTTGAACGTCTGGGCACTTCAAAAGAGGTAGTGGAAGGGGTTTTGGCGAAACTAGAAGCAAGTTCGAAAAAATAAATCCGCCTAACAAGCTTGGAAGTGGGCGTTCATCCGTACAAGTTACAAATATTACATCACATGTCTGAAGACAATCCAGACCGCGGTTTGGAAATGTGTAAGTGGTTTTTTATCCACTTGCACATTTCCCAGTGGGAGAACGACACAAACTTTTTGTCCAAAGTAAAGTTTTCGGAAAAGCCATTTTTTTTATGTAAATGGCGAGGTGAGCCAACTTAACTGGTTTATTTGGAATAAGAAGCAAAAAGCTAATCGCGTCCTGGTTTGGTGTGGTCTGTGTAAAGACCGGATCAATGCGCCTACTTCTCTGACGGAACAGTTAACAGTAAACTTTACTTGGCTACGTTAGGAGACGAATTACTACCTTATTTGAATTTACTGGGTTCTTGTAAATGAAAATGGTTCATGCAAGACGGTGAATCCCCACAGAAGTTCGCACACTAGTTTGTAATAGTACACAAGTTCGTAATTGCCTAGATGAAAACTTTCCCCACTAGATCGGTCGTAGAGAACAAGTGAAATGGGCTCCACAATCTTCAGATTTAAACCCGATGGATGCTGCTTAGTGGGGTTATGTACAATCCGAAGTTTACAGTCAAGATCAGGAACAAAAATCAACTGCGGGAGCGCATCCCAACTGTGTGCCGTTCAGTAACGCCTGAATTGGTAACCAAGATTCTGCGCGACATGGAAGACCGTTTCCAATTATGTTTCGACTTAGACGGCAACCATACTGAATATATATAGTAAATGCATACGGTGCGAGACTTTTGGGATACCCTGTATATTTGAAATAATATTTAAAAATTACAGTTTTTTATCAAACTACTTTTTAACTATTCTACTTATTTTTTTATTTTCCCATAAGAAATGTCAAATTCTACGAAAGTTGGAACATCAATAAGAACTACATTAAACTTTAGGAAGACTTTATAATCTAACTGTATAATACATCTATAACATTAGCAATGTTTAACAGAGGGTTTTTATCATCTAAGACATCACTATTTCGAATCCTTAAAACTATTAAAGCAAAGGTTGAAAATTGTATCATAACCAGAAGCAGTCATGGTGCTTGTCGTGCAAGTCGGAGATAACTTATAATAACAATTGCACGCAGCTTAATAATCGTGATAATAATAACCATAAGCGGAAAGGGTCGCAAAATTGCCATAAGCTATTTGTGAATATCAACAGAGGAATATTTTCTATTTCATTCTCGCGTAGTTGCACAAGAATTCTTTTTGTCTAAAATAGTCTTATATAATCATCCATTTATATTTTATTCATCAAATTGTTATAACTCAAATATTTAATATTTTATCTACAGATGTTTAGCTTGGACATTTATTATCCAACTCTCTAGTTTTGCATATAGCTGCATATAGGGCGCCAGCAATAAAAGGCAGGATGTCAAAATAACAAAAACACCAAAATAATTGAAAACCATTCAGGGTTTTTGATATTTGCTGGGTTTTTGATGTTCAGACCCAGACAGAAGTAAAATTGGTTTCAGAAGTGGCGAGATAGGGAACCCTGGGATGGACTGCGGTTATAAATCTGCGTAATGCGTGATATATCAGGATAAAGATTGATATCGGATTATCAAATCCCATTAATTAAATTAATTAACAATTGCAATAAGTAATTCTCTAATAATGAATCAATTCAATGAGTAATACTCTAATGTAATATAAATAGACTAATCAAATCTAATGCAATTCTTCGAATATGATATACCAATTAACAAATCAATTTAGTAATAACTAAGTACCAAATAATAATAAGGTAAATATAGATTGACAAAATAAAGATTGAAACGCTTAAAATTAAAATCTCAAACGGCGGGAAAACATCAAAGGTTCGAGTCGTGAGAAGGAGATCCATACCGACCCGAATAGAAAAGCATACAGATACTTATACATACGCAAATTCTGTCGCGCCAGAAAAGATGAAAGCGCACCTGAAATTCTTTTATTCTTAGAATTTTAAGTTTTACTACTTCACGTATTGCATACGCTATATTTTCAACGAATAGTTATACTTTGCACCCTTTTGTGCTTTCGACAAATCTGATTGGAAGGTATTTTAGCAGAAGGCGTTTTCAATGCAATGCGTTTCGAAGATTTTGGTGGCGCAAAGCTCCTACTAGCACTGTTTATGCGAGCCACCACTTATGCGTTCGTAATGAAAATTTCCTTCAGGCCACATCTATCGCGTGGCCAAAGTCACGCAAGTGCCACTGGCCTGCCACCCGTCAGAAGCAACTTCTCGCCATAGAATTCCATATAAAAGAGACATAATTAACAATAAAAAGACCGTAACATATCTGCCTTAAGGTTAGCGGGTGCTTAACCCAGCCGTGGATATGATTTGTTCAAAAGTAGCGTCAAGTTAACATTAATTTAATCATCATGTTTTTAAATCAACTAACAAAAATTAAATCTACAACAAATATCTATGCACAAATTATAAGCATCAAGCTTACACAACGCAGCCTACACTTCTGCAGACTCTTTTGAATTTCTCATTTTCTTTCTTTCTCACTTTTTTATTTATAACCCCTCAGCTGTCAATCGATACTTTAATGGAACCAGAAGGAAGCAGTTGTCAATCATCAAGCCAAGCAGAGAATTCTTTACCACTCACTGGATCGCCAATCTCTTTGACAACGATTAAGATTCATTAGGCGACATCCAGTTACTCACATCACACAACTACGTATTTCCATCTTCTATCATATACTATTGCTGGACGATAACATCCTGATCATCGTCAAAAATAAGAAAATATAATAACAAAAATTAATTTAAACCTAGTTCGATACTTTTTATCTTTTTACTTTGCTAATGGAATATGGTACTGGATCATCCTAAATACTTGTTGAATTATAATTAGCTTCACAATCAATGTTAGTCAATTAAAAATCGCGCTTAGAGTCCTTATATGTATTATAAATATTTGCAACAATAAACAACAATGTGTAAACCTGTTATTGCGTTCTACATGCGTTTACCTACAACCATATATATATATATATATATATATATATATGTGTGTGTGTGCAATATAAATAACAACAATTATTTCTCCCCACCCCCTGCTTGAGAATCATGCACGAGCATTATTAGTGTTCCGAAAGGATATTAACCAAACCACAATCCTCTGCAGTGTCCCCTCTAAGCAGAATATCTGGACCTGTCGTCGGCATCACGTGATGAATTTTCATTAGGTATGGGTCGAGGGATTGCACCAAGTGATGCCTCAGGGTCGTAGATATTCATACATGTTATGTTTTATTAATTTTAATGCGACATTTAAAATACATGTCGATAAAGCAGATTTCTCCATCATTGCCTGCATATAGTGCTTCTCATTGTGCGGAATATGGCGCCTTTGTTTATTATGTTTAAAAGATTTGTAAACACCAGCCACGTGTTCGTAGTCCGTTTATCAGCGACTGCAATCGTATATTGTCGGAATCCCAACGTCAGTGACAGAGCATTTCTTCTTCCATTTTCCATTTTAAAATTTTGATATTATCAAGAATTAGAAGTTATAAAATCGTAGAAAACTAAATCTAGAATTAGAATAGCTACAATCCTCGTAAGGACACAAAGAGGTCTCAACATCATTCTATCTATATATTTGTACATGAAGGGTAAAAACAATTTTATATAAACTTTATGACCTCAAAGGACTTGATAAAACGTTGGAATCGTATATACATTTAAAAGCCAGGACGAGTCCATAACGCCAGGGACCCAATGACAAATGGGTTTCAATAGATCATAAATCGCGAATGTAGGGAAGAACATTGGGGTCCCTTCTTTTCCGTACTTATCTCAGAGATTTTCGCTTTAAGATAAGAAAAAGTTAAAACGCGTGAATGGTCCTAGCTATACTATGAAGCGCGTAAGATGATTACGCATTTGTGTTTTTTAAATTGCTATTTAGGTATTATTCTCCATTTTCAATAAAAAAAAGCATTTTCTGTGTCATGGTATAAAATCCTGTTCTGCATTTTTAAATTTGTGCTGTTTCTACATGTCCAATATTTGGAAACTCTTTACTTCGTGGAATACGGTTTAGCACGTTTGAGACGTCTCAGAGCCCAAAACAGTTGTTTTTAGAAAATGTTGTAGTTTTTCCAAAAAGTAATGAACCGATTTTAATGAAATTTGGTACCTGCGAGTTTTGCCGCAACGTCTCCAAACAACCTGAGCTTGATTGAGAGGAAGCGACGGAAATACGGCATTTTGAATTTTTATAGGTTCTCGATGCGTACACACGAAATTGAAGTATTTTTTGTTCTTTTCTAATATCTCTAGAACCATCAAAACAAATCGGTTCATTACTTTGTTAGACAGTACTGCAAGAATGATTTTCACAGTACTGCAAGAATGACATTCTTTTTGTTTCATACAATTTTTTTTTGTAAAATAAGTAGGGTAGAACAACGGGTACATTTTCATTTTCCACCACATCGGTCCCGGCGCATTCATCTTCCTTGTTAGATGATGCAAGAAATGGCGAATGCTTGGGGCAATAAAATATGAGCCGATGAAAGATGAGTATGTTATGCTAGTGGCGCATTTACCAATCTTCTCGTTTATATGGTAAAATATTGGTGAATGTATCGGACCTTACCGATCAAAGTAGGACCTTACCGATCAAAGTAGGTCCTTGCCGATTAAAGTAGGACCTTACCGATCAAAGTAGGACCTTACCGATGGCGCCTGTTGTTTAGGTAATAATATTACATGCGTTTATAAAAATTTGTAAATACACATGGTCGTGTTTACACCTAGTACAGCCTTAACTGTGTACTCGGAATTATAATTTTTCTAAATTTGTGGTCCCTTTTATCGAAAACGGCTACGGTATTTTTTTTAAATTTCTGCAGCGGAAGAGCTTTAATTGTCAAGAAAAAACAACAGATGATTGGTATCAGAGTAAACAAAAACGTGTATTATTTGAAGTAACGTGGTTTCTATGAAGATTGAAACAAATAAAACTTGTTCTAAATAACACTTGGAAGGTTTAAGTAATTGGAAATAATGAGCCAGTGCTGAAAAAGAAAAAAAATTAAGAAAGCTTTTTAGGAAAGCATGTATATTTTTTACAGCTTGATCGACCTATCAATTCTCTTTCAAATGATACCCAATATGATGGGTCCAGCTTCACCTACTCCCTACCTATGACTTATATCTGAAACGTTTATGTTGACCCAGCTTATCTACATCTTAGTTCTGTGAATCTACTGAGCTGATTTTGAGCAACAAAAACATTTCAAATATTTTTCAGTACCACACTATACATTCTTACAGATTTGATAGCCGTCTGATTTTCTTTAAACGATATTCAACATGATGGATCTAACTTTAATAGTTCTCAAGACAAACGCTACAACAAATTTTAAGATAGCACTCTTTACGGTTTAATATACGAACTTTTCTCGTGGCTTAACATTTCTCGTGGCTACCTGTGAAAAAAATATACAAACAAATCTGTTTTGATTTTGGCCATTTTAAGATTAAAATGTTTTTTTGAAACCTCACATTGTTTTAATTCAGGTTGCCAAATACTAAAGTTATAATGTCAGCAAGCTATTAATTTTAGCACTACAGTCGGTGCAACAAAAGCTGTCGTGTTCTTACAAATCATCAACGTCTCGATAGATTCTTACTATCATCATTAAGAGTATGTACAGGATGTCCTAAAAATCCCACATCATGAGGTTTTACTAATTTTGCTGCATATTCTTGTTGTAGGACTGAAAAATGTTGACTACTGAGGAGCGGGTAGAGATTATCCTTCTTTGTGGAAGAGAAGGATTCTCTCAAAGAGAAGTTGCAGATGGATATAATATGAGACATCCTGAACGAGAGCAAGTGTCGCACTCAATAGTGGCAGACTACTAGCAAAGTTCAAGGCTACAGATAGTGTGGCCGATGGTAAAAGATCGGGACGTCAAGGTATTTCAGAAGAGGCAGTGGAAGGGGGTTTAGGAAAGGTATCCGAAAAGTCCGAAAACATCAATTCACCGAACAAGTTTGGAAGTGGGCGTTCCTCGAACCATACTATGGAATATCTTGTGTAAATACAAGTTTCATCCGTACAAGTTACAAATGTTACACCACATGTCTGAAGATAATCCAGATCACCGTGTGAAAATGTGTAATTAATTATTGACCCAGTTGAAGGAGCACCCAGAGTTTTTGTGTAAAGTTATGTTTTCGGACAAAGCAAATTCTTATGTAAATGGTGAGGTGATCCGACATAACTCGCGGATTGGTCCCACAGTAACCCTCACTGGTTTATCGGCAGCAAGAAGCAATGAGCTGATCGCGTCCAGATTTGGGGTGGTCTGTGGAAATACGAATCATAAGCTCCTACTTCTTTGACGGAACAGTTAACAGTGAACTTTATTTGGCAATGTTCGGAGATGAATTACTACTTGATTCGGATTTGTTGGGTTCTAGAAAACCACAATGGTGCCACACTATGGTATACAAGTTCGTAATTGGCTACATCAAAACTTCCTCCAGTGGATCGGTCGTAGCAGACGAGTGGATTGGGCTCCACGATCTCCAGATTTAAACCCGATGGATAGTGTTGTGCGGGGTTGTGTAAAATCCAAAGTTTACACAGTCAAGGTCCGGGACAAAATCCATATGCGTGAGCGCATCACAACTACGTGCATTTCTGAGGAACAGGGGAGACCATTTTCAATTATGTTTCAGCTTAGACGGAAACTATATGGAATATATATTATAAATCCCAATAGTGCGGGACTTTCGGGATATCCGTAACTTTTATTTTAGCATTAGATTCTGGTTAGTTGTTTCATGTTATTAGGTGTGGTTGCTAGTGTCTTATCTGTTTTTCTCGTGAATAGAAAAATTCAAATCCTTACGCGCTTCTACACGGAGTGAGGAGATTTTGTCAGCACCTTTTATTCTCAGTCTTTATATCCCCTTACATTGTTTTATGATTCTCTGTCGTTCTGTCAAGTTTGAACCACACTAACTTAAAAGTTCGTAACTCGTTTTGTAAGACAATAAAGAAACTTTTGCATTTCCACATTAGGTACAGTAAACATGTAGAGGTACCTTTAGTAGACTAGTTGGTATATAATAGCCCAAAAAAAAATTATCACAAATAACTAAGGTTATGAATATAATTAGGGTAGTATGAATTATAGTAGACCATAAGAATTATCCGAACTTTTCGTATTGAGGTATTAGATTGTACGATTTTTAGAGCTTCATGGGTTTTGTCCCAAATTCACTTTCGAAGCCTTCACTTCTTCAACCAAGTTGCAATTTCTTTTCGGCCCATCCCCATAGCATTTTAAACGCTTCCAGTATTATTATTAATATCACCAAGGGCAGTCTGCGGAATACTGTTCCATAGCACTACAGCCAAACGGCTAATTGTACTTTCCCTGATCGTTTAGTTACACCAGTCCAATATATCTGTGTCTTGTACCATAGTTCGTCATGAAAACATTTTTGTATAAATTCAGGTTCAGCTTTCGTTCCTCCCAATACGTCTCTCGTTATGCATGCAAACGCTTCACACTTACGATATGATGATATGTTTCACTTTCCTCCAGACACATCATATACTGTACTTCAGCAGTGTGTAGGCAAATTTTCTTCATTGGCTAAAATAAGTCCGGTGGTATCTTTAGCTAAGCGATGAATTTTCAGTTACTTCAATAATGCTTTGTGAATAGCAGAGGGCACTGACGAAGGCTGTCACTCATGCTAGTTTTTTTTGTTACACGTATGAAGTGGAGAAATCTTCAAAAGGCGAAGGATGCCCGGTGCATCCAGCAGGGTGGGATTTGACGCACTAAAACTCCAGTCCCCGTTGGAGTTGTGGGAATTAGGAGATTGGAGAATTTATTAAAGAAGCCTTTAGGACTTCAGTCATCCTCTTCAGCCTGGAGCTGGTAGTGAGTGGATACGGTAGTATGCATCTACCCTACCTGTTTTTTAAGCTAATTACATGTTCCATAAAGTCAATATGTAGTTTTCGAAATGATTAACTTATCTAAATATTTCCTTTGCTGTGCGCAATGGAGCATATATTTCTGCCTGAAAGATGATGACAAATCTGCGTAAAGGGCAGGACATTTAGTATTTCAGTTCTCCGTAGATTTTGCTCCCGTATTTCCTGAAGCCCTTGAAGCCTTTTCCAGAAGCGCAGTGAATCAGACTAGAGCAGATTCCGGAAAGATAGGAGGGTCTTCTCTCCACAAACCTGAGTGCATATTACGAATCCTTCACTTTTCAAGCCGTTTCTGGCAAAGTTGCAGTTTTTTTCGGACCACCTCCATAGCGTTTTAAATGCTTCCAGTAAATCTTATTGTAAACTGTTATGGTCGAATAAATACACAAACATTTTATCCCATTTAAGATATTGAAGCTGCTTAATGATAGCTTTCAAATCCATAAGTTGCAACGTTTTATATTTAAGATCCAACGTTTTATATTTTAGATATTGTCACGTTCTATTTTGGCGGAGAGCGTTGCTCTCCGACATGATGTGGTGAGAGGAGAAAATTTGAATGGGTTAGCGTAACCTTCCTGCTATCTCCTTTATTTATCTTTTATTACTTTAGATAAATGTATTTGGATTTAATATTTGCTTTAATCAGAAATTATTATTTTAATTATCGAGTCGGAAAGTCTAATTATAATTCTCCAGTTATCCCAATTGAAATAAAAGTAATACACTCGATTGTACAATGGCTAAGGTGGGACGTACCGTTCAGATTAATCATGTCTCATGTGGCTAAATAATAAATATTAACGCCAATCTTTCACGATAGTCGTGAGTCTCTATAGTCAGGCAGAAAAATGAAATAATTGTTAAAACTTGAATAAAAATGTATTGGTCGTTTAATGTATTGGTCGTTTAAAAAATGTATTGGCCATGCAAAATAATAAAACGACCACACCCGAACTTAACAGATTTATAGAATTAATGTATTTACGTTACAGCAGCTCTACCATCATAAACATAAATTATAATTTATTTTTATAGTCGACGCACAGTGATCTTATTTAATCCTTTAGATTCATTTTGAATTACTTTGATCAGTAAACTTGTTACTAAATATTTTTTATCTACTTTATTCGTATAATTCATGGTTAAAATAATTATCAAATTTATTACCAAAATCCTGACTACTAGATACCATGTTTTAGTTGACGATTTCATACTTAAAATATTTATATAATTTATTCTAACACTTTACTTGGTAATGACTATTATTTTAATAAATTATATTTTTAATCTGACTTAATTCATAATTATTATTTTCACTAACGGGCAAAGCGTTCGGCGGCAGACGCCAAATTTTAGTGTTACTTTACACGTATTGTATGCCGTATTTATTCATCTTGTTCTACCGTCTAGCCAAGGGTATGCATATTTTAGATCATGATTAATTCGTATCTAATTAAGACGTTCACCTTGAACATCTGTGTGTTCTCCCCCTCTATTAGCTGACCTCGTTCGATAGGGGATAATCAATAACTAATCATAATTGATTCTACCTTTTGATCATGAATCGGATCTATGATAAATTTGTCTAATGACATTTTGTCGCATCTAATTATCTTGAAGTATTTACAAGATTTGTGAATATGAAATGCTCCATATTTTTAACATCAAGCTAAATAGGAAAGAGGACAAATTGCCTCGTTACAATATAAAAAGATATGAAGTTTGTAATCACACTGTATAAAACTAAATATGTAATTTTTGTATATGCCTATTCGGAATATTACAATTTCTATTCTTATCTAACTACTATTTTTATCCATGCAAAGCGAGATCCACTCTTTCAATCTACTTCAAGGATAGGAGGCGTTATTTGTTGTCTGAAGATGCAAGATAAAATGTCAACTAAATTCCGTTTGTTTAGGTTTAATAATCTAGATAGTCTAGATTTGTACTTCGTGAGATGTCTATTCCAGTATTATTTATCTTTTATTCGATTTTAAATTTGTAAATATTTGAAATATTTATTCCAAATATACTTTGCTTGCGTAAAATATAACAACTTGGGAGACTTACAATTAAAAAAAAACTAATAAAATAATAATGAAAAAAAATTAAAAATTTTCAGATAAATCAATTTTACTTGATCTACGAAATTCTTTTATGAATGTTCCTTTAAAAGCCTATGTAGAAATAGCCAATTGTCGTTCTAGTATACATAGTGCTCCAAATATGGTTTTAAAGATCCCACCATTTTCAGTGAATAGTGGTGTTATTGGCATAAGTTATAATTTGAGTAGGTCAAAATCCTATCCCAATCCTGGGGTAGGTTCAAAGGCCTAAAAGACATAAAGATATATAAGTGAACTTTCATATCTGGTCAGTTTAACACAAAAAATCATAAAACTCAATAATATTTTTATGTAATATATTCATGAATAATGTAATTATCATGCGATAAATTTTAATACCAATTCACGCTTAAATAAAATAATTACCAAGAAACATTAAGCAAATTCATTAGTGACTGAGTTTTATCTTAGAATGAATATTAGTGACAAGAATAAATTCAGAAATTAAATTGTTTGAGATTTTCAAAATAGTCAAATAATAATATAATTAAAATTACAATTGAGCTGCAAACATAACAACACTATACTTTCACTAACATTAATGTCAGTCAATGTGTTACAAAAAAATAATAAAAGCGGTATGGTGGTTAGGTAAAAATAATAATACAAGAACCACGATCCTGCTTTAATAGAAAAATTCACGGTAACATTTCTCAAGTTCAGAGCTAAATTAACTTGAAAATTACTGTTGTTCGAGTTTTGAGGCCTCAATTCCTAGATACTATTGTACCATATTATACGAGGACTTAGTGTATGCATATATGTATCTGTCCCCGAAAATGCTTCTATATCAATAAATCCTGAGCAAATAATTGCTTGGAAATTTTGCCTCCTCGGGGAATAACGTTTTGCTTTGATAAAAACTGACCCAGCAGAAATAACTTATAAGTGAAATATATTTTATGGTTCAGACTTAAACAAATTTAATATTAAAGTATTAATATTCATATCCATATTTTGTTTGATGTTTTGTTTCGACATTTTGATGTTGAAGTTTCGATTTTTTATTGAAATCCTATAAAGGATTAAATTGAAATTGAATAAAAACATATGTAAGGGTTGGTTGGCTATTAGAGTGAATCTTATCCTTTCTACCCTTCAACTATACCAAGTACAGTTTGTATGTTAATTAATGGTAAACATAGACTTGTCTTCTATCTGTTTCTGTAAGCTTGTTGAACCAATGACTATGTTTTAGTTAATTTAATGTAGTTCCTAATTACTTGTATTTGAATAGCTAAAATAAATAGACAACTATCAAATTTCGAAAACAGTAATGATATATTCTTGTTTAGAAAGATATTGCCACGTAACGAAAGAAAATAAGTTTGAATTAAATATAACCTAGATGCAACCAGGTTAACTTGGTCTATAAATTATATACTAATTGTACTAAAAGATCTTTTACATACGAGTAAAACGTAGTAATTCTGAGAATTCTAATGCCAGGATGCTAATGCCAGGTGTTTGCCAGGATGCAACGGCATTCCATTCCAGGAAAGAAAACTTCACGTTCGTACTATTTTGCAGTTCTGGTCTACGGGCCTAGTTTAGGCTAGATTCTTGGCTACTCTATAAAGGGATCTTTCGGGAGCTTGCACAGATTATTTAGAGATAGGTTGGCTTAGAGATTATAATCATTCCAATTAAAAAGCTGCAATTTAGATTATATACCCAGACATGGAATTAGGCTAGTTTCCACGGAAACTCCGTTGGTCATGACAACTCCCAATTCATTCGGGATCGGAAAACGTTATAAAACTATAATTTTGAACTATGATATAATGAGAGGTATTTTTATTGATCAAGGTTTTAGGATGTGGGTATAATGGTAAAGAATTATATCTCACTAATATTTATCTATAGCGCTATCAATCAGACACTGTACTCACGGTCTGTTAATTATGGACCCCTTGCTTATTCGAAACTGTCAAACAACCTGAAAGAAGCAACTTCTGTTCCACACAGATAAAATACACGGAGTAATAATCTGTTTCACCAACCAGATTCAATAATTTATTTCCACAAAATCATTATTTATTTTTTTACAATACCGATCTTTAAGGTTACTAAATGAACTTGTTGAATAGATTATGCGGCTAATATTTATGCGGCTAAAGTAAATGGTTAGACAAATACAATTAAGCGTTCCATTAACATGGTAATAAATATATCATTTTCCTACTAACAATCACAATCGGATCATTACAGAAATAGTAATAGACTGTGCGGTAATTTATTATTGTACGTGAATATTGATTTATCTTCCAGCGATACCAATTTATTATCAATTAAAATATACATCAAATATACATAACTAAAATATACAGTTAGTTACTGGAATATTTGTTAATTAATTATTCGTAGTAAAAAACTGAATTTATTCAGTTTCAATAGTCGATATAAAATATAATAATATAACAAAATGTTTAATGCCTACATTGTAGATTGGTTGTTCATGATGCACACATATAAGTGTCTATTTGATATATGGTTTTACTAGAATGTGAATGTACTATTGGTTAAATTGAAATGTGCTAAGCTTTGAGAGAGCAGAATAAAGTGAATTTCGAGCAACTTCACAAAACAAAGTGTCGTGAAGGAATTAGATTTAAGATTTTAAAACTGAGCAGGAACTGTTGAAAATAGCCATCGACTGGTCTTATATATCACCCAGAAAATATAAATTACGTTCAATGCCAAGACTCACAAGAAGATATCCGCTGTGCACGTCAAAGCTCCTGGCTGCGATAATCGTGGCTCTTTCTCTAAGTAGTCTAAAGCTTATTTCTCTCTTGCTTACCTATAATGTTCTGCTCGCCATAAGTACGATTTTTCAATCCCAGGCCCGAGTCTGCCCGGAGATTGGCGAGGCCAAGGGACTGAGCTTTCCTAATTGTAGGGATGAACGGCAGCGAAAGAAATCTATTACATGTAGCGTCTATAGATACGTTCTATAGAATTGGTTGATTAAATACTAAGTCGCTTATGGATGACGTACGAGAACGTCTGACTATTACATGAAGCGTTCGCTATGTATATCTATACAGCAGAACTTAATTTACTACATTCATTTATTGGAGCATAGATGTGGTTGAACATTTATTTAATTAATTATAACGTTGACATTGAACTCTTCACTATTTTATTGCGACGAGATTTCCATCGTTACATATCCCCCCCCCCCCACACTCCCATCCCACTCACCGGAGAAATTCTGGGTCCTCAGAAATCAGAAGACTTAAATGGCATAACGATAGAAATGCACTCAGGCCAAGAAGTTATTTCGACTCGAGAAACTTATTGTATTATAAACATATATTCGTGTAATCGAAAGATGATTAGTTGAACCCGGCGCCTATACCAAATATATCGCGTGGGAATTTGTACACGACATGAACTTAAGCTAGTTTCCACACAAACTCCGTTGGTCGTGACAACTCCCAATTCATTCGGGATCGGAAAACGTTACAAAACTATAATTTTTAACTATGGTAAAATGAGAGGTATTTTTATTGATCAAGGTTTTAGGATGTGGGTATAATGCTAAAGAATTATATCTCAGTAATATTTATCTATAGCGCTATCAATCAGACACTATACTCACGGTCTGTTAATTATGGACCCCTTGCTGCTCCGTTGGTCGTGAAAACTCCCAACTCTTACGGGATCAGAAAATAATAATAATTTAGTACAATGTCATAATTGAGTTTAAGTTCGATAAATAATGGTGCAATACATCTTAAACATTAACGGCAGCGAAAGAAATCTATTACATGTATCGTCTCCCGACATACGGTCTATAGAATTGGATGATTATATACTAAGTTGCTTATGGGTGACGCCCGAGAACGTGTCGGATTAATAAATGGAGCGTCCGCTATGTATATCTATATAGTAGAAATTAATTGACTGGATTCATTTATATGAGCATAGTTTTGGTTGAATATTAATTTAATTAATTATAACATTGCCATTGAAGTCTTCACAATTTTAATTGCGTGGAGATTGTCATTGTTACATATCCCCCCCTTCCACCCCGAGCCAATTTTAGGTCCTCAGAATTCAGAAGACTAAAATGGCATAACGATAGAAATGCTTTCAGACCAAGAAGTTATTTCGGCTAGAGAAGCTTATTGTTTTATAACAATCTATTCGCGTAATCGAAAGATGATCAGCTGAACCTAATTGTGCTGGACCCGGTGCCTATACCAAATATGTAGGGTGGAAATTTGTACACGACATGAACTAAGGCTAGTTTACACGAAAACTCCGTTGGCCGTGAAAACTCCCAATTATATCAGAAAATAAAAATACTTTAGTACAATGTCACAATTGAGTTTAAGTTCGATAAATAATGGCACAATACATCTTAAACATTTAAAATAAATTCACAATTAAATTCTGATCAAGGTGGCTAAATATAAATGTTTAGTTCCGAATAAAAATTATTAGCAATGCTTGCTGCTTTATTTTAAGCAGTCCAATTCGACATAAAAATAAGTATAAATACAGTACAATTATTTCGCAAGATTGCATCATTAAATGAATATTAATTGTGCAATAATAAAACCTACCTTCAACTTGTTACGTTTATTCTTATAATGCATTTAATATTTATCTTCATACATTACTAAATTACTATTAATTACTTATTTACTGATTGATTGCGTCATTTCTCTAGTGTAAATTAGTAGATCAAATAATAATTGGTCTTACATGTTTCTAGTTACACTGAACTGTTTCTAGTTATCGCATACTTATAAGAGACTCAATTAATACATGAACATAATTACTTTCTTTATTTGAAGTTTTAATAAGTACTGAGAACTGGGAGCTCTGTAGCGATTGCTAAGCGTTTTTATGAAACAAAGTGTCGTGAAATCACAGCTCACAGCACTCACAAGTGGGGATCTGCTGTGCACGCCAAAGCTCATGTCTGCGATAATAGTGGCTCTTTCTCTAACTAGTCTAATGCCTATTTCACTCTTGCTTTAAAAGTCTAGAATTTTCTGCTGGTCGTAAGTATGGTTTTGCAATCCCAAGCGCGAGTCTAGCCCCCCGGAGATTGACGAGGCCTAGCGACTGAGCTATCCTAACTGTAGGGATCAACGGCAGCGAAAGAAATGCATCACATATAGCGTCTATCGACATACGTTCTATAGAATTGGATTATTAAATCCTAAGTCGCTTATGTCAAATATTTATTTAATTAATTTATAATTTTGACATTAAAGTCTTCACTATTTTAAGGGCGTATCCATTTCTATCGTTACAATATAGCAGCGTCGTGTGACACCCGCTGTTCGATTTTTTGCTTACTTACTTATTATTATGTGCAAGAACTGATCGAAAGAACTGAAGTGTTGTAATTAACTTTAAGCCTCAACTATTTCAGTTCAAAGTTAAAAAAACAATTCAAAATTGTGTTTAAAACTCAAAATTCAGTTGTTTAACATATATTGGGATAGCACAGGAAATTATGGTTAGCACTGAAGCTAGTTGTCACTATTCAAAGAAAAAAACAATAATGGTCTTTCTACAATCTCTTACACTCTGTGTAACAATCTTAATCTCTCATAAACATGCAAAACTTATGACATGGGGGCTTCGCGCATAAGACTGATTTATCTAAATTAAACCTTCAACAACCACGTTGGCATAACTAATTTATCTAGCGTATAACATCAATCTAAAAATAGCACATTCGACTGACAATAATCATAATGAACGCCACAACCTAACCTAAGAATATCCCAAATATTTGAAGTGCTAGATGTGTCGTAGAAATGAATAGTGATATACTTATTATATGCGTATATATTTAGAAAATCATGACCGCTAACAATATTATTAGTGGCATTTGTGTCACAAAAATAAATGACTATAATTATGAACATATATATATATATATATATATATATATATATATATATATACGATATTAGAAGCTTACATGAGGTGTATCGTGTATGTAAAATTTCTGCAACATGTAGCCCACATAGAACAATGGAAATTCCAATTTTAACTAAAATTGATATTTTGTTCTACCTTTCGCAAAGTTTAGTACTCCATGACATGTACATACTCATTTACAGCGTTCTTTTCGCAACTATAGTCCATTCAGACAACAGAACAACAAATTAATTACATGTTTCATCTTATCGCTGATTTATCCGTAGTCACGTGATTCGTTCCGTTTTTATACACTCATAGAAAGGTATAAAAACCACACATTAAACCAACACTCTATAATTCACCAATGGATCACCAGTTCCAGGCTGAAGAGGATGATAAATCCTAAAGCCTCACACAATAAATTCAACAACCTCCTAAGTATAATATCCCAAAAGGGAGTGGAGTTTAGTGGGTAAAAATCCCACACTATTGGATGCATCGGGCATCCTTTGTCTTTTGAAGGTTCTCCACTTCCTACGCAAAAAAAGTATTGATAAAGTCATGTGAGTATTGATAAATCAACGATAAGATGAAACATGTAACTAATCTGTCACTCTGCTGTGTGAACGAACTATAGGATTAAAACTATGAAATTTTGTTGTAATGTAAATTTTGCGTAACTTATGGATATTGTCAACGACATTGGTGACGAAAATTGAACTTATTTTCTTAATTTGTTACAGGTATTCTCCACTGGCCTGTTCGCGTTAAAAAAATAATTCTTATTCAAAATATAATAATTTGTTTGTTAAAGGGAACCCCCCGGTCCGCAACTTTTTCCGGTTCGGGGGCCAAAAAAGGTTGAGAAACGCTAGTCTAAGACATTATTCTTAGACGATAAATTTAGTTAATAATAATTAAATACATGAACATTCAGTAGTCCGATACTCAAGTACCGACAAATCTTGGCCACATGTTTGACGAATTATAAAAATTCTACTGTACATATATATTATTAGTAATCACTATAAATTAACCTAAGATAAATTTGTTTTAGACAAAATTAGATTATTTTGAAAATCAGAAATAATCGCATTCTGAACATTCACCAAACAAGAAAACATAATCTACAAACAACTAAAATGTCCTTCCCAGATACCACGAAATACTTCTAATTGCATATAGTACTGAAATTAAAACCTGTCTATTTAATCATGAAACAATGACTTTTCTCATGAAGCAAAAAAAACTCTTGACGCAATCGCAATCTGAACATTTATGAAAGATATGTAGTATAGAAATAATGGTACAGAAAATACCGATAAAAATGTCCTACTGTTTCTTACAATAAAACAGTTCCGAACAAAAGTTTATAAATTGGTTAAATTTCCGTAAATTAGATCCTTAGCTGGATGAAATAATCTATCAAGATAAATTACTTGAGAATAAATCCAAAAATGATCTCAGAAAACAGTTTGCGAAATTCGCTTAAAATTATCAGACATTTCAAAATGAGGAGAGAGTATGACTGAAGGATGAAAACATTAGTTTTTGCTATCGTCTAAGGCAGTTATTCTCAACCGCCGGTCCGGCACCGGTCCGAGAAAAGTTTTGTCCGCATTAAAAAAAAAATTCTTACTCAAAATATAACAATATTTTTGTTAAAAAAAAAAGTCGCCGATCCGCGAGATTTCTTGACAACTTTTACCGGCCCCCGGGCCAAAAAGGTTGAGAAACGCTGGGCTATTATCTAAATCTATTTTATTATCTATTATATAAACCAATTTTGTCTATTGTAAATATTTATTAGATGTAAAATAAATATACGTTATTTTATTGGTTTTATTTCTTTGCCCTATACGTTGTACACAGATCTATACGTTGTACACTTGACAAAAATCGGATGAGAATATTCATTTATTGTGTAAAGTATTGCGGGAATTTAAAACTTTTTTATAATATCTATTTACAACTAGACTAATATGTAATTAATAACTTTTCAGCCAGTTCTAATGAAGGAATGAATAATAATAAAATAATATTTTAAACTACTACATCTAAAAAATATATTTTGTTCACATATCTTTTATTGATGTAATTCTTGACTATTGATAAAGATAATCTCTTAAAAGTATAACGTTAAAATCCTATCATATGAGAGTCAATATTGATTGTACGAATGTACTCTAAATCAATGTTACATTAAAGAAAACATCAACTTTAGTTATTATCAAAGAAAGTTGCCCTTTATACTGCTTACAGTGAATATTTATGGAAAGATTGTATACGTATTAACTTCATAATATAAAAAAATCTATATAGTCACGTGCATCATACAACTCACTTTTAAATCATCTGGTTTCCATTGCAAAGACATTGAGTTTTTGATGCTTTAGCATTTTCAACATCTACTCTATGTAGTATATATTTATTTAAATACAAGTGTCTACCCATCTTTAGTTACAAATCTAGTTACTTTTATTTCTAAATCTAGTAACATTTGAACTACTAACGTAAAACTAGTTAGTTTTGAAACTCTAGTGGCATCTAGCGTTAAAAATCATATTAATAATACATCATAACCTAAAAATAAAATATATTAATAATAAAACAAGTTTGTTTACATTCTACAACGTCCCCTAAGCATTTACTAATATTTTAATACATTCTATCAAATAAGTAATCAGAATAGTGAATGCTTCGGATTTTACTGAGCAAAAGTGTCCGAGAATCGATACCTAAGTATTCACCAATATTTTCTATTAAATACGTAATCGGGATGGTGAATGCGCTGGATCTTGTTGAGCAAAAGAAGTCGTTGAACCGGGCAGCCCCGGCTGTTTTCCCCACGTGACTACTGACAAATCAGCGATAAGATGAAACATGTAATTAATTTGTTATGGTATTGAAAATATGAAATTTTTGTCGTATCGCATTGTAAATTCTATGAAAAATTATTTTCAATGTTCGGGAAATAGTTATTGAACGATTATTTTATGTCCATCAGACGCAAGTTATCGTGCGTGCATTTTGTCTTGATATAACGCAGACGAGGGGATTGATCACTTTTTTAAAGCATTCCAATGCATTAGATGTCACGAAGCAATGCTTATCGATGAAATGCGATTAGGGCTGAAGGCATGAATTGACGTTTTTACCATGTTTCACAATTAAATATATTTCACAATACCTAAGAGTATATAATAACAGAGCCGTTCGGGGAACGATTAATAAAAACATTATTAGTATTTTGTAGTATTATGTTAGTATTATGTAGATTGCCAGAGACAGTTAATGAGATTAAATTTTCTTAAAATTTCTTAATCCATAATAAGGTTGAATAACTATTATGAAGATCCTTTATCTATTTCCTTATTCACATTAATTTGTAACGACCAGTTTCGCTTTATAGCATCTTCAGGTACTACAGTTATGGAACAAACAAAGAATGAATTTATTCTTTGTTTGTTCCATAACTGTAGTACTTGAAAATGCTATAAAGCGAAACCGGACGTTACAAATAAATTTGAATAAGGAAATACAAACTCTTTTTATAATAGATTCATTTTTGTTATTAAATATAAAAATGTGATTACAGGCTAATCATAAATTGATTTAATAAAAATAAATCAATTTAGTAATTTTATTATCAAATAATATAAATATACATTGTCAAATACATTCTCATCTACTTAGAAGATAACATGACTACATACATTAAATAAATGCCGCTCACATAGAATATAATACTCAAACGTGCCGAAATTACGCGCGGAGAAAGTTAAAGCATACCGCTTATATGATTTTACGCCCCTGCTGCTATAAGAGATACCGACGGCATAACGGAAGCTTTGATAAAAAATATGTATGTGTGCATTACACCGATAGCTTAGAATTTCCGCATCTGATTTTTGCGAAAGCTATTATTATTTTTAACTGAAAAGTTTTATGACGTTTATTTCACCCACTTATTTTCAATCAGCAGCTATGCTTCTCACCCTTTTATGGTTTCGACCGATTGCTAGTCTTCTCTGATTGGTTGTTAGTTCCATGAATTTTAGCAGAAAGTTTCAATCCCTTACTCCCTAATATTGTTCGCGTAAAGAAGCTACCACCACTTACGTTTTCGTAGATTTTCGACACAAAAGCAATGTAACATTGATCCTTAAAATTCTCAACGGATCAGGAAGAAAATTTTCTATTGACCATAATTTAAAATGTCCTAAAATTTTTAGCACAAGTTTCCTTCAAGCCATGCCCATCGGGACGGTGAGTTGCGCAAGGTGCCACTGGTCCGCAATTTGGGATATGACGCGAGAACCTCGCTCTTTTCGAAGTCATAATTAGTAATAAAAACGACAATATGTATCTTGCAGTCAGTGAATGTTTATCGCAGCCGTGGGTATGATTTGTTCAAAAGTAGCGTAAAGTCAATATTAATTTAATCATTTTCTATCAAAATTAAATCTACAACAAATATCTACAATAAATTATAAACATCAAACTTAGCAACGCATCAGACTCTTTTGAATGTCTCATCTTCAGTTTTCTTTGCTTTTTATCATATTTACGTTTATAACTCATACTACTAACCGTGTCTTCGATGTATAAACGAGGAGGCCATCGTGAGAAGAAGTTTGCAGCAAAAAAACCGTTCGAAGGAAACGAACGAAAATGAAACAACCCTCAAAAAGGCCCATCAGGCTACGTCGCCCACGGACCGTGTCTTGCGGTAGAGTTAGCAGGATCCATTCCAAAACCGAGCCAACCAAAAGATTCACCATCAGCACCTGTTTCGCCGATCCCTCGCCCATGTTTTGGAAGACAAAATGTTCAAAGTGCTTCAACTGTGAAGAGAATAATTGAAGAATTCAAAAGATCTGGATCGATTACTAATCGACACGTGTTCGTCCATGGTCGTTTAGCAGAAAACATCTCGGCTATTCGCCAGAATGTAGACGAGAGACCGGGAACATCCATTCGGCATCGTGCTAGGAAAAGAATATTTTATGAAGCACTACCTATGCAGCGTATTTTCCAAAAAGTTTGCATCTTCATGCCTACAAAAGCCATCTGACTCAAGAACTCAAGCCCACAGACCATGCACAGCGGAGGAAGTTCGTCAATTGGGCAATTGAAGACATGCATGGTCCAACAAATTGTTTGTGCCGGAAACGCACAAACAGTCAATTGTGAACGGTATCGGGACATGAAAATCCAGTTTTTTGTACCTTAAATGGATGGTATGGGTGTCGAAGACATGTTTCAGCAGGACAGTGTAGTTCCACTTACCAGGAGAAACAATGACATTATTACACGAGATATTTCCTGGGCGTATAATTTCCTGTTTGGACGACAAGAATTGACCGCCTATATCATCTTGGGTTTTTTGAAGTCAAAACATTATGTTAATCATCCCACGACCAGACAAGCCTTGATGGGGAGAGATTAGGCGCTGTATCAGTGAAATCCAGCCATATTTATGCCAAAGTGTGATTGATAACTTTACCAAAAGAACGCAAATCTGCCAACAAAACCAAGGAAAGCATTTATCAGATGTGTTGTTCCATACAAAACTATCACAAGTATACTTTAGGATAAAATAATAATTTCGGCATTTTCTCCAAAAAAATTTATTTAAAATTTTATTTTTCCGTTCTTATTGAGACATATTATAATATAGTCCTTTATTTATGTTTAACTTAAAAATACATACTTTCGCCACTGTCACTTGCAACATAAAAAGATATCCGCAAGGCTACCAACTATACATTAAGCGCAAAATTTAAATGACGCAGATCCTTTGGTAGTAAACTTAATTCAGTTGTCAATTTATTAAGTTATTAGGATCAGCTATTTAAGTAAAAAATTCCCCATGGCGCCTAAACGAAAAACTGATAGGATAATATTATGTTATTTTGCGGGATGAGAAAAGAGCTAAATAAATGTTATGTGGCAACCTTGTGAGTCAAAAATTGTTGCACTGGATTTTTGGTAATACTTTGAGAATATTTTTATATTTGAGAGCTTGTAGAACCTTGGATAAAAAGGAGGAAATTTCAAAATATTGACAAATTCGGACTTAAGATGCTACTCGTTTATGGAAACGGAAATAAATTCATGAAACTGTTCTAAGTTCATAAAACCGAAAATCAGGTCCAAACTTGCAGCGAACATGGACAAATAAGTGACAAAAGCAAAGGTTCTAGTAATGCATGTAATCCATTGAGATATTCTGTAATTCATTATCGACATGTTCCAGTTATTTGGAGTTAATTTGAAATCAAACATCAGAATTCCAAATCCAAAAATGTTGAAAATTTTACAAATATTCGACTAATATGATAGGGAGTTCTTTGGAACAGGCTGATTGTAAACAGTTCTGTAGCATCACTTACATTAATAAAGAATGTTCTAAGTTAGGTTCCTTTTTTGGTAAATTTAATATTTGTGTTTCCTTGGGCGTTTCAAAACCTATTAATCTTTTGAAATATAATAAAGATAAAGCACCCTTGGATTCTAAATGTGGTATTTACGAGTTACAATGTGGTTTGCCCGTCGAGTTATATTGGAATGACTTTCAGATCTTTTGCTACACGTTTCAAGGAGCATGTAAATTGTGTTAGATTAAATACACTTTTTGGAACGACTATATATTAATCACGCCATTCTGAACGTAGAACTTTATAGAATAAACACGTGTCATTTGATTTTATTAATCTAATGAATAAGTTACTGGATGCTGGTAGTTTCTCGTAATGTTTATCATTGATTTAGTGTTTTGTTAAAAGGAATGATGGGGAATGTGTTAATATAACAGTTATTCATAATGGAATAGTTACATGTGTTATTTATTTATTGAATTTGGTAACCTTAATCATTGAAATTTAATAACTTCATTTCCTGGGTGATCTAGTTGGTTACGTCGTATTGTGTTCTTTGCTGATTGTTTCCAATTAGTTGAAGAATTGCCAGTTGATAATGGGCATTTTGAAGTAATAATTGAAAGTATAAATTTGTTTAAGGTGAGTAGTTGCAGATCGTTTCTACCAGATAGCCGCCAAGCCACTGAGATGTGTTCCAAAATCGCTCTAAAACGGTAACCGTACAGTGGAGCGCTATTTTTTCGGTATTTTGGAACAGATATTGAATTTGACAGCTGTCATTTGAAAAAGCAATATCGCGGACGACAAGATGTTTCCGGTTGGGCGAAAAAAGTTACTAGATTTATCACTAGGCGCGAAATTTGGGATTGTTGCGATATGACGCGCGTTAGCTGTCAAATTCTGACTAGCACGAACGAGCCGCGGGTTTGAAATGAAACCCAAAGTAAAAATCAAATATTAAACTAATGTTTTAGCATTACGTTTTTTCTTTTTATTTAATAGAATTCAGGATAAGGATGGCTTTTCGTGCAGGGGTTAAGAGAGATATTAAGTTTTTATACACGGTTTAATCTACTTATTACTTTGAAATCTGGATAGCGCGAAACATTTTATTGACGTTTTTAACATCATATAGAATAAAAGTTTTGAAAAACTTTTTGGAGTTGCAATTCTGAAATTATTCTTTAATTCTATGAACAATTCTATGGTATTCTCTAATACTATGTCAACGTAGGATTGTGGAATTAAAATCTGAAAATAAATTACAATAAAAAAGGTAGTAGATGCAAAAGAACTTAATTATTATTTCCACGTAAAGATGTGGTAATTCGCAATAAGATAAGCTAAGAACAGATTGTGAGTTTGATGATAGGTACATTCCTACGGATGATTCAAAATAGGGCAAATGATGTTGACGTACAAGCACGGTCCACTAGGCTACCATGCTCTAATCATTCACTTTTATCCCCCCACTCTTGCTTATTGGATTTATTCACCTCCTCATCACACGTTGAAACATAGGTGACGTAACACCTGATCTAGACAACATCACACTATTTCCAGTTGTCATCAGTTCCCCTCGTCCGGACACCAATTCAACATCACCTTACCCAATTTACCTACTCTAGTTGATTATCCCTTGCCAAATGCATCCTCAGGCTCATCCATCGAGGTTGGAGATGATTCACAGTTACAACATGCGCAGGATCTTTCCGAGGAGGCTGCAGATTCATATAATTTAGATTAAGTTTAGTATAGGTTTCATACTTTCTCCATCAAAACTGATTTGCTCCCGGCTCAAGGAAGGGCTCCCTACTTCTTGTCGTGTGGGGGACCGTGTTGGTTCCACTTAGATTGTGTCATTTGTAATATGAATTTCGACGCTAGCGCAATTGTTTAGCGCTGTTTTTGCAAACATGCTTAGAAGAGTATTGTACTAAAGAAAATGCTTATAATAATGCACAAAATAGATAGCTGTTATGACCATCGTTCTTTTTTTTTTAAATATATTTATTTGTTGGTTTCCAATTGTCAACAAGTTATTTATTATAATTGAAATCATTTTTTCCGTTTCTAGTTGTAACTTCTACAATATTCGTGTCAATACATAACAATAATAATCTGTTTGATGTCCTATTTAAAAATTCAGCGCCGTTATAAATGACTGAATGAATGAAGATATAAATATAAAGCGACGAGCGAATAAACGGAGAATATAAAAAAAAAAAACGTAACAAATCGTCTATTTTATTTCGCCGAAGAGAGTCTCAATAAATCATCTACTCAAAATTTTGATAACGAATATTAAGGCTGCAACATGAAATAACAATGAAAAGAAGCAAAAGAAAGCGAAAATGGTTTAGATAGATTGCAAAGATTTGTATATGCTCTAACATTTGTTTGTCTGTTTTCGTTTGTTATGTCAATTCTTGTTTTACAGGTCTTTATTTGGTAATATTTTAATATGAATCAAACGAACACTTAGTCATGCATTTATAAAAAAATTCTACACTCATTATGTTTCCACATATGAAAATATAATGTTGAATTAAATATAATCTGGATGCAAGCAGGTTAACTTAGTCTATAAATTAAATTCTAATCTATTCTTAGAATCTGAAAGCACGCGGTCAAACAGACAGTGGCTGCATTCCATTCTAAGAGGGACAAGTTCACGCTCGCACTATTCTGCAGCTCGAATCTGTGGGCCCCGTTTAGGTCGCCATTCTTGGTTTGGCTATAAAGAGACATTTCGGAAGCCTGCATAGATTATTCAAAATTAGGTACGCACAGAGTTAGTAGTTCTAATTGAAAGTAATTCTAATTGAAAGCGACTTTAATAGTTCTAATTGAAAGTAATTAAAAGCAAGGCCGCCGTGTGCCGTGGTGCAAATTGTGTAACTTTTATGTATTAAATCTTTGGTATCATATCCGATATCTTTTCCTGTGTTGAATACAGCAGGGAGCGAGGGGGATTCTATCTAATATATAATTTGCAAACTCAAAGCGTATACGTTGTTAAACACATTTTACGGTAGCCCTCATTTCCTCACCACCGAAACAACACTTTCTTACTGTTTTTTTTGCTTTTTCATATTGGGGTAGCTCTTCCGAATTTGATGATTGGAATGATTCCGTTCCGTCATTCGGATTTTTTTTGTCCAATTGTGCGAGTAGGTTTTTTATTTTTGCTTATAATAGATCTGAAGAAACCTTATTACACTAGATTCAGATAACCCTTGCTCAACCAAAATAATGTGAATATAAAAGTATAAATTCGAGCATAAATGCGAATAAAAAATTCGGGCATAATCGCCACATACAGATGATCGAAATAAACTCATCTTAGATTTGATGGCTGAACATAATGACGAATATAAAAACTAAACTTGATTTTTTTAAATAGAGATCATATGATCCTATGATCGAATTGGATAAAATAAGACCATTGCTAATTACAATCTTATTTTCTGCATACATTCAACAGTTCCAGCTACTCAAATTTATCTTGCAACAATAGTGTAGTACCAATCTATACAGAGGCCACTATTAGAAGCTACGCCAAGCTTCCCTTCAATATGTTTTGCTCAAATTTTTAATGAGTGTGTACAAAAGTAATCTTATTATATTATACGAGGAACATACAAACTTCTGGGCTGGGAGGGTATTGTGGAAAATTCTTAAGTTATTTTTGTTGTTTTAAGAATACTTACAATTATTTATATCATTTATACTTGTTTTTGACGTGTATTCCTATTATTGGTTATTACAAATTTTATTGTAAATTTTCTGATCTTATCCAAAATAAATCTTTTATCTTTTTATCTAATCATGTTTATTATATTGTATAAAAATCAAGTATAAATTGAGGTTTTGAGAAGTTCATTCTGGTCAAGTTTGAAAGTACTTTGGTCATGCATTGTAAACAGAACTGTGTTTGAATTTAGCTTTCTTTTAAATTTTGATTATGAGTTTTTACCTTCAGGGTCAAAAGTATCGAAGTTGGGGCAAGAGTATAGTGGAAAGCATGCAAGCATGTTAATTACGTTCTCCTGATCTCCACTTTACGCACTTTAAATAGTCTACAGCATTAGTACGTAAATTAAACGAGAACCAGTAATTCATTGTAGTTATCCAGCGTAATCGTAAATATTCCTGTATTGATTTGTCGCTACGATTATTAGCGAAACCAATTAGTAGAACACCTGGGCTTTGTAGAAAGCGGATGAGAAGTAGAAAGAGATACGCAGCGATCTCCATGGGTTCAGCTATGCATGTTTCTAGACATGCGATCCTCTTTGACGACAGAGGTCGGAGTGGAAAATTGAGTATAACTCCTAAGCAATAGATTAAGTAGAAGGGGAACTTATAGAAGGTACCGCACAGTTGTTGTAAGGGAAAAAGTAAGAGAATTATCCCTACAAAAGCAGTTTTTTTTGTAGCAGCAGTTGATGTTAAATTTTTTACTTAAAATAAATCTGGAACAAAGTATAGTGTTTGTGATGTCCGCAGCTCAAATGTAAGTTTAATTATATTAATATTGTTGAATAGCTTAGAAATCTCAAACAAATTCATTTCTGAATTTATTCTTGTCACTAATTTTCATTTTAATATAAAACTTATTAATTAATGAATTGCTTAATGTTTTTTGGTAATTATTTTATTTACTATTGACATTAAAATTTTATTGCTTGCTAATAGTTATTTTTATGAATACATTAAATAAAGAAAATATTGAGTTTTATTATTTCTTGTGTTAAACTCACCTGATTTTACTGAGTTGTAAATTGATTCAGGAGAGCGAAATAAATTAATTAGTTATAGTTATATTGTTTGGATTCCTGTTTTAGAGTTGGATGATTTAATTTAATAAAGTAAAATTAAGTCATCTAGTTAATTACTCACCCTGCTATTCTGTAACAAAAATAACGTGACAATATGGTGGAACCGCCGGGTATCCTATTTTGTTTTTGCTTTTTTATATTTCTATATTGGCAATTGGAATTTTTCTTTAATAATTATTTTTCACTCAGTGTTGCGCAAGATTCTCTAATTTTTGTTTCACTGGATATTTTTCAAAATAAAAACTGCTAGATTTTAAACTTATAAATCGACTGAAATAAGACATAAATTGAACTTAAACCAAAGACTATATACCATAAGACAAACAAACCTCATAAAAAAATGTCCACATTAATTTACTCTGTCCACTAGATTAGCCATCTGTTATAGAAAATAGAAACTAACTCGTTAAAATATGGCAAGTAATATTCACATAAGAATTTTAGCATTCCAATTTTGTCAAATATATTTTTACTAAACAGACGT
>WYDF02118738.1:0-23397 GCA_009867245.2 Adranes taylori
ATACTATCATCAACAATTCATAAGTGGAAGAGATGAAATATATTGTCGAGGAAGTTATAACTGACGACATCAAAGTAACGGTTTTTACATAAGTCCGTAAATTAACTCATATCGAATGACTAATTCCAACACTCACGTCATGACTATCACATCCAGATTGTGGTTTACCCATTTACTTAGGGGCCATGGATGCCTCGACAAACGGAATAGGTCATAGCCAAGCAAGCAAATGTATTGAATGTGGAGGTGAAAAGCCCTTTCAACTGGGACGCACTAACAAAGTATGCTAGTATACTCGAAGAGCATGATGAAATGAAGAATATAACTTTTCAATCTAACGCTAGTTAGCGATCTGTTACGTGATTTACGTCGTGACAGATCGCACGTTAAATTTAGTTGTTATATTCATTTTTCTTTGAGTACACTCGCACACTTATTTATTGCGTCCCAGTGGGAAGGTATTTTCATCCCCAGATTGGAAGCATCTATTTGCTGGCCTATGATCTCATTCCGTTTAGTCTAATTCCTTTCGAAAACACGCTACGCTACTGATCTGTTGCAAATAAGCTTCAAAGCATTTGTGGCCTCTAAGTATATGGGCAAGCCAGATTCTGGATGTGATAACCAGATGAATTAACCGTCCGCTAAGGGTAGCTTACGGGTTTATGTTCAAACTATTGCTTTGATGCCCCTAATTCCAACATTCGCGAAAATTTTATCTCTTCCAAGAATTGTTGATGCAGGAACATTTACGTTCTAATTGTCGCCCATCATTTTGGCTGCAGGTGGCAAGCGTTGGCTGCAAGCGGCAGGCTGCAAGCGTTTATTCTATTATGCGTAGACTGGACGGCAATCCAAATTTCTCCTTCGGTAATACTTTGAATTGCATTTCGTATTCTCTCCACCATTCTATAGCGAGTAGCGGGTCTAGTTGCAATAACAAATTCTTTTAATCATCCCTACAAATGAAAGTTTAATAGACGACTTAATAGGTGACAGTCAAAACTAGAAGTTCAACTTTAGTTTTATGCAAGATATAACAAAATGTTGGACTTCCAGTATATGAAAGCTGGAGTGGCGATCACTTCCACGAATTTTTTATCCCTCTTTTTACCTCTACTACACGTATATCTTCCACTTCATCTTCCTCCCCATTACTTCTCACATTCGCCTTTTCTTTTTTCCGTTCCAAGATCCCTTTCTCTCTTATACTCACTTCTTTCTTATACTTCCTCTCCCAATCTTCTATCCTCAGTTCAAACGTTACTTTATTTCTTCCCACAACACCCCCTACTTCTCAAAAACCTCCATAACTCACCTTCTCCTTTTATATGCCTTAATTCTTCTTCTTCTTTTCTTCTCTTTTCCTTAACCTTCTCCGCTTCTACTCTCCACTAATTTCTAGCTAATGTATATTCTTCCCAACATGCTGCCTGCCTTCTGACCTTCCTCATTATCTCCATAGTCATCATGTTCTTCTTAATACCATCCCCATCCATCTTTATATAATACATATTACCATTTCCCTCTTATACTACCCTGTTCCAATATCATTTTTATCACATCTTTCACTTCTTTGACACTATTATGATGTCCCATATCTCTGTCAATTTTTTTAATCAAATCTTTCCTTCTTTCATCCCCCCATTTATATGTATCCTCATTGCCCACTATTCTTTCATTACATTCCCATTTGTCCATGCTTCCCTTATCTGTTTTCCACACCGTCCATATTGGGAAGTGATCTGATTCGACCCTCTCACCAACTCTTATATATTCTAAACTTTCACTCGCACTTACACACATAACCACGTAATCTATTAACAATCCTCCACCATGTCCCCTGAACGCTAAGTTCCCATCCGTACATCCATTACCCACATACACACCCTTTTCCTCAATCCACTCTAAGAATCTTTGTCCTTCTATGTTTACCACTTTATCCTTTGATCTCCTTTCCACATAAACTTCTGCGTCATCAAACCTCCATGCTCTCCTATCCTCACATTCCAATCACCCATTATAACAATTATATCCTTATTCTTACTTACTTACTTTCTTACTTATCATTCTTACTTATCACAAATCCATTCACTCATCATTCTCTCAAATTTAACGCACTCCTTTTATACGTAAACCGCCACTAACATAAACCCACCTTAATCAATCTCCCATACGCGCCTTCTAACATCATCCTTTATTTCTTTTATCCCTCTCCTCACCCCCGTAATGATGACCCCTCTAGCCCTACCTTTCAATGTCTCTTTTATTCTCCGCTGTATTTTACAGCGTAAATCCCTTGTCAAATATTTTTTCACCTCCTCCCACCGATCTTCCTTCACCCACGTTTCAATCAATCTGATAAAGTCAAACCACTCTAAATACTCCCTTACATCCCTCATTCCCAATTTACTTCTTAGGCCAGCAAATGTAAAATGTTAAAATCTTGTGGAAGGGAAACAATACATGTAAAAGGTTACAAGAAGGTTAATTAACTCATTGTGATACGTACTCGTTTCTCCCCCTAAAATGTTGTTGGATCCGCTACTTTGGGATACACCAAAAGAAGTGGCAATTCATTTAAAAAACAATAGGTCACGTTCCCTATCAATTATATTATTGATGGTAAAAGCTCTTAATTATAATTAAGAGCTTTTACCATTAAAAGCTCTTAATTTAAAGCTCTTTTAATTAAAAGCTCTTAATTATAATTGTAGTGCGACATTTTACCTGGTCAAATAATTATTTGACCAGGTAAAATGTCGCACTACACGTTTGTCGTTTGTCGCACTACACGAAGACCCTGATGCTGAACTCTTTTCATCAAGTGTTAGTCTGAGACAAATAGTGCATATTGTGACGGGTTGCCGTACTATTGTTCTAAATATAGCTTGATCTGAAGTAATTTTTTCCTTAATTTCCTTAACACCCACTACCGGTGACAGTAACACTTTACACGCTTCTTAAGATATCTCCAAATAATAAGAAAATATCGATACATGGTTATTGCTGATTTGTAGGTAATTTTGCATACTCTTAGAATCCATGCTGAAAACTGCATACTTGAGAGAAAACTAGAATTTATAGAAATTAAACAGCGGCGTCTAGCATGCACGTTATCTATTGAATTAGTTCGAATTAATATTCGAATTTATAATGGTGGAGAAGAACTGTTTCCAAGAAGACAAGTTTGGAAAATTGGGTTTAAAGAACCGGATTTAAAAGCGCTTGTTCAAATCATTGTTCCCACTCTCTTCCACCTCTTCTATAACATAATTATGATTCTCATTTGTGATTCCATTGTCGTTTGCGATTCCGTCCGGCCCTGGAACTTTTCCTCCACATGGACATTTTGCAACTCATGTAAGTTCCTCTTCCTCGATTAATATGGTGTTTCATTTAAGCACAAGCCTTTCTCTCGGCATTATCTCTTCTTGTTTGTTGCGGAACAGCTTATTTACAATATCGTCACATTTACAATATGGCACATACATTTACAATATGTGTGTGCCAGTGGCCTGGCTCTAAATCTAAGTTTCTACCTCTTGTTGTAATTGTTTAAGGCAGTTCTTTTAACCTCTTGTGTTGTTGTATGGTATCTGCTGCGTTTTAAATTCCCATTCAAAATTGCCATTCTTGTCGTTCTAGTAATCAAGTTCACTAATTCTTCAATTTTCTCTTCTAGTGTAACTTGCTCATGTATCTTTATATTCTTCAAATTTGTGACCATTACTTTCATATTTCTTTGTTTGCACTCTCAATCCCTTCCTCTATCTTTGCGTTATATTAATGTTGTCTATTAAATTAAATACATATGACATATGAAAAAAATTATTCTGGGCAAAAATTTCTATTTTCAGGTTTTTATATAACTTCATCCTGGTAAATTTTGTATAAAATAAGCATTTAACTTTTGACATAGGATTCTCATTAATTCAATTAATTATTTATCGCAATAAGCAATTCCTTAATAAATCTTAAATAAAATGAGAAATCCTCTAACAATATATATCTAAATTGTAAGTAGTCAGTTCTATTTCATCAAAGAAATATAATATGCAATTAAATATAATCTAATATACAACAAATATAATCGTAATACGTTAAAATAAAAAAAGAAAAGAAACCGCCAAGAACATCACAGCTTCCGACAAACCTATACAACTAAAGATCAAACGGATTTGCCGCAACGAGTGACGTACACACATCAGACGGCATTGTCGTGTCAAAGCTTTGTGTTATGACGACACCGAGCGCTATGCTTTCATCTACTGCAGGTGCATTGTCATATATTTTAAGATTTACGACTTTACGTATTTTGTCTACGATGGCAAGTTTTTTTTTATCATTTTAAAATAACGTTTTTAACGCTTTTTTTCTTTGTCGCCGAATATTTATTTCGACGAAAATTATCAAGTCACCCACCACATTTTCTGAATGACGAGTAGGATTTTTACCCTTTTGGGTTTCAACAAATATGATTGGATATTAGTTTAACATATTTTTGAAGGAGGCGTTTTCTATACGATACTTTGAGATTTTGACCTCATCAAGCTACGATTTCCACCACTGGTGTGACTCGCCACCTTTTAGAAATCACCACTACTTGCATTTCACTAGATAACCATCAACGAAATAATGCAACTTTGATCCTTAAATTTTCTTAATGTATCAGGAAGAAACTTTTAATTAGCCGGAAGTATAACCTTCCTAAAAATTTTGTAGCAGAGGCTTCTATCAAACTCCGCCTTTTTGCGGCAGACGCTTTCAACATCCATCGGGTTAGGTAATATGCCACAGCTTTGCCGATCCATTAGGAGCAGCTTCCTTCCCAGAAAATTCGCTTAAAAGAAGCCATCCAGGCCAGTGGTAGAGAGACGCAATTTTTGAGTTGTTGTCTTTGGATGGCTGTGAGAATCCAATCGCGCTAGTCCAAAGCATTAATTCTGAAATAAGACCTAGTCAATTCTTTTTGGTCAGCGAGAAATGAGCGCAGCCAGTATTGATCTGATCTTAAAGCGCTATAGTAAAATTTCAAATATTCAAACAACGTATTAAATCTACGAATAAAATATCTAAAAAGGCAAATTCCACAAAATAAAATTCAACTTTTACGACACTTCTACGAAACAAAAAAAAAAGATTAAGTATCCGACGACACATCTTCTGCTGAATCTTTCGATTCCCAAATAATTTTCACTTCCTTCTACTATTATTCTCATATTATTTTACCCAAGGTCCTTGACATCGATGCAAGATATGGAGAGTCACACGAGAAGCAGAAGTTTCTTAGAAAGCACCGACCATTCGAGAGTACAAGGTCATCACCGACGCCAGTTTAAGTACTTCGTCAGAGGCCAAATTCATTCCGTCAACGCAAATTATTAGTCAATATCCACAACATCATTATCCATCATCAAAAAACCAATTATCATAACGTTTCAATGAATTTCTACACCTGCGCGCATATCTACGAAAATCCTACTGCTACTGCGCATCGTTAAAGTTCTATAGACCTTCATCCACGTATTATTCTACCAAGGTTTATTTATTAATCCAGTCAACGTCGACAATTGCACCTTCAACGCCGTTGGTACAGAAGAGAAATTTCATTCCAGAGCCGTACTCATAGCCGAAGACAAATAATACAATAAAATACGAAAATCATATTTAGTTCGTCACTCTTTATTTGCTTTCTTTTTTTAAATGGAAGAAGAGAACTGGATCAATCTAACAAATTTTGAATTATATTTAGAATCAACATTATTGTCAGTCATTTAAAATCGCGCTGCGAGTTATATATTTGCAGTTATAAATATTAAAACAATAAACCAAACTATTTAAACTTGTTATTGCCTTTCTGTGTTTATCATATAAGACATTAAGTACTTTACTATAAGAATTAAGATCTAAGAAATTCCTAACCCAACTCTGAATCTCACACAAGAGCAAATTATGTTACAAATAGAATAAAATATAAAAAGCAGTATAGTAGTTAGTTAAACAAATTACGATTCTGCTTTGATTAAGTCTATTAAGTTCTGTAACACCGTAATACTTTTTGGTTCTTACTTACGCCATCTAGCGATAGTTCTACGATTCTCTGAATAATTTCCAGGATGTGCTCTTAGCCACTTTAGTCACTGAAATTATTTTCTTAAACTCTGTAAACGGTTCATGAGATATGGCCCAGAGCCATTCTAAATGGGACAGTCGGTATGATACTCGCGAATTATTCTTATTTTTTATTAGCTCTAGCTTATTTTTTATTTCGTACTTGCTTACTTACTCCTTGGCACTACAGCCTATGCAGGGCCTTGGCTTCCTGCACATTCTTCGCCCACTCTTCTCTGTTGACTGCTTTGGTCCTCCATCTTCTGACTCCCATCCTTCTCAAATCCTTTTCTATGTTATCCAGCCATCTGGCCCTTGGTCTGCCCCTCATACGCCGTCCTCCTGGTTTCCCACTGACGAGTTTCTTTCCCGTCCTATTCTCCGTCATCCTTTCTACGTGCTCCAACAATCGTAATATATTACTGTTTATTTTCGCTACTAGATCTGGTTTATCCTGATTATACAGCTCTCTGATTCCCATATTATTTCTAATTCGCCATAATCCACCCTCGTTCAGTGATCCATAAACCTTCCTAAGTATCTTCTGTCCCATTCCTAAGTATCTTCTATCTTCTGGTTCATGGTTTTACCAAATTGGGTATTTCCTTCGCTACCTCACGTTGGGCGCGCGAAGGAAGACCGGCCATGCATCACTATCTATGAGATATAGATCGATCTGTACATCGCAATCATGTCCGTACCTGGTGAAGTTCCCCGTGTTGAGCCAAATTAAGCCGCAGGCTCCAATACTGGTGATATTGTGTCCTTCTGTCCATTCCTTTAAGTTTCAGCTTTGCAACCATACTACCCCCGGAACTGGTATATTCTGCCCACCAAGTCTTCTATATTATGGCGTATAACTGGTTAACATCGTTAGGGCCAGAACTATGGCGGCATCTAATCGCCTTCGAACTTCTGACTTTTGTTCTTAATCGAAGGCGACGTTATTGGCAAATGTTGTACACACTTTCAATTTTCAATCCATCACTTCTAATAAGAATTGCCATGGTCTTTAGGAATTTATAATATTAAGATTTTTCTATTGCAACCTGTATAACCTATAAGGAATTTTTTTTTATTATGAAACACATATGTATTACGACATTTCCTTCTACAATTCTTATTATATTAATTCTCAAATAACATTAAAATGTCACCTACTAATCATATTGGTATGCCATAACAACTCATTACATATTAATATCTTATTTTACATCAATTAAATGAAATCAATATGTTACGCCCATTTTTAAACATATATATCCACCAATTGCATAAATAGCAACTTTTACATGTATGTATGTCCTACTCATATAAGTATGGAAAATATAAAATAATTACTAAAGATATATAACACAAGTTCTCCAAAAATACATCTTTTGACCGTTCCCAGTCATAGTTATTGCGCTAAAATTAAATTATATTTGTCGCGTGTTTCCATTTTTAAAGCATTCGCGTTTTTAACCTTGAAATTTAATTTTGGAGCTCGCAATTTGTCGCGGATTTATTTTCTTTCCGCAAATATGTGTCTGGCTTGTTTATTGTGCGTAAGTTCCTACAAAACGCAGGTATCCGTAAATGATGGTACGTAAGTTCTTCCAAAGTGTATTTTTAGTACTAGGTAGGTTCGCATTCATTATTCTAGGTAATAAAGCGTGACGAACTAAATATGATTTTCGTATTTTATTGTATTATGTATCTTCAGCTCTGAGTACGGTTCTGGAATGAAACTTCTCTTCTGGTCCAACGGCGTTGAAGTGACTGTATTAAATAAATGATCCTTGGTTGAATAATACGTGGATGAAGATCGAATCGAGCATTGGTAGATGTAGAACTTTATCGATGCGCCGTTGGTGTAGAATTTTCGTAGATATGAACGCAGGTGTGGAAATGCATTGAAACGTTATAATAATTGGCTTTTTGTTAATGAATAATGATGCTGAGGATATTGACTAATAATTAGCGTTGACGGAATGAATTTGACCTCTGCCGAAGTACTGAAGTTGGTGTCTGTGATGCCCTCGTTCTAGACAACGTCTTCTTCTCGTGTGACTCTCCATATCTTGCATCGATGTCAAGGAAAATGGGAAAATAGTACGAGAATAAGAGTAGAAGAAAGTGATAACTATTTGGGAATCGAAAGATTCAACAGAAGATGTGTCATCGGATAATTAACCTTTTTGTTTTACGTAGAAGTTTCGTAGATGTTGAATTTTAATTTGTAGAATTTTATTCGTAGATTTAATATGTCGTTTGAATATTTGAAATTTTACTATAACGCTTTAAGATCAGATCAATACTGACTGCGATCATTTCTCGTTGACCAAAGGAATTGACTAGGTCTTATTTCAGAATTAAAGCTTTGGAGTAGCGCGATAGGGTTCATCCAAAGACAACAAAAATTCTCGTATACATCAATGAGAGCCGCTGTCGTTTTACGACAGGCGGCTTTATACAAAGCTTTGAGCGAAATATGCCGACTGCTTATATGTATACACCTATTGTTTGCGGCAAACTGTTTGATATTTATATCTGTAGATTGTCGGAACCATTAATGTCGGTTTCTTGCGGTTTCTTGCTGGTTTTTATTTTAACATAACGATTATTATTGTATGATTTATATTTGTTTCTTGATTTAACTATTTTATTATGATTAGTTGATTGATTAGGTTGTATATTAGATTATATTTAATTGCATATTATATTTCTTTGATGAATTAGATTAGTCAATTTAGATATATTGTTAGAGGATTTCTCACTTAATTTATGATTCATTGAGGAATTGCTTATTGCGATTATTAATTAATTGAATTAATGAGAATCCGATATCACATTCTTCGGGTACTAAATCCGGATCAATAATTGTTTCATAGCTTTAGACAAGGGGGTTTTATGGTCTGGAGTTGACAAAGTTACATTTTCATATTTTTTACTAAGCACAGTTTTCTTAACCCAATTTAGTTACCGAATTTTCGTCAAGTGATTAACAATAATAAGCACATTGGGAGCTTCCACGGGCTTTTTCAACACAATGACTCTCGCTCGGTCCATTAGGTCGCACTGTGACTTATATGGAAAGGACTTGCTCTTTAAACGAGTTTACTCACTAAGTTACTTAAAATTGAAATGTATAACAGGCAAACATACACGGTCTAAATAACGAACTCACCCTCTTACTTTATAAAATTTTACTAAAAGTCAAGAATAATTTTACCCCTCTAATTTTAAAAGAAGATACTTAATCCACCAATGTTTCAACGATGGTTCTGCTGAAAGACAACTCCACAGATAACACAATTCTAAGAATTGGGAAGCCAATTGGAAAGCCCTATATCGTCAAAATTCAGATGCACGTGGTACTTGCTGCGCCCCCAAAATGGCTGCTCAACATCAAACACCACAAGAACACGGCACGAACAAGCCATACGCCAAAAATCGTCTTATTTCATCTTTACGGTGAAGACTTTCGACGTGGAAATGATTAACCCTCTACCGCAAGTCCAACCGTAAGCCAACAAGCTCAGGATGTCATAGGTTGGCTATAAATCACACATTCTAGGCCATTTTGAGCTCAAAATATCAACAAATTATTTTTTGCTCACAATAACATTTTGTACTTGGAAAATTAAATTAATAAGAGCCAAGAAATTTGCTACTATGTGACACTAATTGTCAGAGGAGAATAATCACATCCGACTTCTTCAACCTGAGCAGAGCAAGATTGATCCCCTCCACTTGGCCTCCAGTTGTGCCCAACTATATTCCATTGGATCAACTGCTCTTACGTAATACATCGACTAATCAGATAATTCGAAATTTAAACGTGACAAGGTGACAAGGATGAAGGCGACAAGGATGAAGGCGACAAGGCAAAAGAGACCCAAAAAAACGGGAACTAAGAGGACAGACCACAAAGCAGTCATAATCAAATTTACTGAAAACAGAACATGCGCTGATACGCTGAGGCAATTAAAAGAAGTTTTGGAAGAGAGATAGACAAAAATAAAAAGACAAAGAAACCAGATTAAGAGGTAAACTAAGAGAAAAAGTGGTGAGCACCGTCTGATACAAATTCGAGACTTAGATGAAGTAACAACGGAAGAATAAATACTGGGGACAAAGAAAGAAGCTTCTGACGCTAGGGAATATGTCACAATACCGGGCCTTAAACTACCATTCGCAAGAGCTAGGCTGCCTGTGCTATGGCACCGCCTGAAACTTTGAGAACACTCAGCACCATAGCTAGAATCAAAGTAGGTTATATCAAGGGGATGGGGGTTACGACAACTCTCCACTGGAAATTTCCCCTCCAACGAAAATTACAATAGTACCAATACTACAACATCACTAATTCCGACGGTATAGTCTGAACATTTCAACTCTATTAACCAGGGAAAGATTCCACTTTATACAGGTTATGTGGCGAAACCATGTTACTTCAAATTTGTCAAAATTACGTACCTGTTAAATGTTTTAACCCATAAACACTATGAAATTATTTTGTTCGGTTGGTTCAAAATTGGTTCCATATTATTAACAGACAGACTGCAAAACGTAATTTCATCCTGAGGTAGTGAAATCCTTACTTATACCGTAAATAAACGTAAACAAGACTTTTTAGCTTAGAAATATTCTCAACAAACTGAATCCAATGCTTTACTATACTCAAATTGTAGTTATTGGTGATACCAAATGCCAAAAAGGTAGCAAAATATTATTGGTACCATTTAAACTCGCTTTTCCGATGTCACCAATATTTCCAGAAGAGACAGAAATAAATGAAAAAATACAATATTCAATGCAAATTCACAAGGATTAATTAAGTGAAATCTTTGTGTTGCTAAGACCTAAACTTCGTAAAAGTCGGCCAACATTCTGCCTCAAGTTCTAAATTCAACCAACTTGAAACAAGATGGTTATAAATTACAATGCTTTCTCAACAAGGCCATTTCTCTTGTCTTTGAAACAGACCGTCTCATCCTGATAACAGATTTCTCGAAATTCATTCCATGAATCTGAAAATACTATGAACGTGGTTTACTTTTTCAAAGACATTATTCCATAAACACAAAAACGAGAAGTCGTTCATTGTAGGCAACAGAATTTGAACTGCTCCTCTGGTTTCAATCGTTTCCGAAACATCACACAATTCTTCAGTGGCATCAACAATTTTCTTAAAGCACATAAACACAGACTTAACAGCTTCGAGCATTCTATTTTGTTTATCAAAGTCTTAACTGTTACTTCAACATTTATCAGAAGAATCGGCCATCTGTGTACTTAAGCTGAGTAAAACACCTACAAACTTTCTAAGCTCCCAAAAAAGCCACACATGATAGAACTGTTGCAAAAGAGTATACTCCATATAGATGGAGAGAGTAGTTTATATAGGCTACAGGAACTGGTCAGTACCTACCCACTTCTCTGACTAAAACGTTTCGCAACGTCTATATAATTACGATGTTCGGGTTGCGACGATGATATTTGTGACAGGGAAGAGACAATGAGTTACCAGAACCGTTTACTTGAACATCAGCACAGTTAAAGAAACGCCTCTATGAATTAGAATTTTGTCAAATAATAAAACAAATCTGGTTAAGATTTATTCGATCTACATAAATGTTAATACGGATACAACATAATTTTTCTCTGATTTGGAAATACATAAATTAACGATAAATAAATAAATCAAGCAACATTTAATTAATCAAAATAATAAGAGAGTAATTAATAAACGAATTGGTCGACTGACAATATAACAAAATATAGTATGATTCTGATTTATTAAATTTGAATAAAGATTTATTTTCCATCAGTAAACTTTAGACTCAATTCGTAAGTAACTATAAAAACTAGTGAGCAACATTTAAATAAAAGTTACTGGTTTGTTAGCTTCTTGTTAAATGAAAATAAGTTATATTGAATAAAATTATTTACTCATAAAATCAAAACAACTTAAGATGTTTATTTCTTATTCAAGATTTATAAAAAATAATTGTGTACTTACATCTGAGCATCTGCCATAATTCTCACAATGCCAAACGAAAATTTATTGAAGAACTTGTTATGAACTGATTAAAATCTGCCAAAACTCTGGATCCCTGTTCTACACACTTTTCGCTTTTTATCTTCAGGTCGACCGTCCCGCCATCTTTCATACCACTTTTTAACAGAAGTTTGTGGCATCTCACTTCCGCTTATTAGAAAAGCTGTTTACTATTTTTTACTATCTCTATCTAACTTCATGGACGAGACTCATTCGCGTAAAAAGACTATTTTCCTTTCCCCTTTGTTTCTAGTTTCTTGCGTCGCGACTAGTTTTACCCCTCATCGACAAAGTAACACTTGCGCCCTGACTCATTTCGCATGTCTATGTTTTCAGACTGAATGAATATTTCCATTTTTATTCTGGAAGTAATTTATTTAAATTGCATAATTAATAAACTTATAATGATAGATTGCTACATTATTTTATTGAATTTATTGAGTTTATTGAACATTTTAACGAACATTTTAGACATTTATTCCCTTGATCATTTATTATATTTAAAATCTATACAGTGGAATCCCAAGAATTGAATACGTCTAACACCTTTTGCCGTTAAAATAATAAATCATCGTTCATCCGCAATTTGCAGCGCTTACCGAATCTTAAATCCCACGGCAATTTGTCACCCATTCAGAGCTGGTACCCAACGCGGGTCGCATCCGCCTTCTTACGCCACTGCCGTCCAATATATATGTTCATCACTTGATTATCTAATTCTAAAATTAAATAGACTAAAATGTTCTTCAGCTCATTTTAAAAATATTTTTTTTGCTAAGGTGAAGCATTGTTAATTTTTAATTTGCAGGGGTTTCAGCGTTGGCGTTTGTGGAAAACATCATATTTTTAAACCAGTTTCAGTCCAGGCTATGTGGTGAGTACTTTCTAAATTTGCATATTATCAGCAATTGTTTCATAATCTCTTTTCCCCATTAATACAAAGTTTGAGTCATTATGTTTAATAGGTCACATTAGTGTCCCAAGATTACACTTTTAATGTTGAGAGTGTATAGAAATGCAAACAATAATGAGATTAATTAATTATCTCGAATGCGGATGCTTAAGTCTTTCGAGTACATAAAATACATTTTAAGATGAGAGAATTATTTTAGTCAAGTATGTACGCTTACGCGCTAGTTCATTTGTCAATGACATCACTTGTTTAAAAAGATTAATTTCATCAAGAATTGTGAAGATAAAAGTTAATGTGATGATTTGCATTGATTTCGTTGTATCTGTTTCTTTAGTTGAGTTTGTAGTGTATTATTTAAAGTAATTGTTTTATTTCGAAATTATTTACTGTATATATTTGAGAAAAAGTTTTAAAAAAATTTAATTAATGATAAATAAAATTAACTTTTAACTTCTTACCGACTCGATGATTTCTTCTGCTAACATTCAATTTGTTGTAATAACTTAAATTTTCGGTTTAAGAAAATTTGGTAAAAAAACAATTTATTGGAAAATGATTTGAAAATTACAAAATATAGGTAATACTATCATTAAATTATAATTATAAATGCCGTTGAACTATTGTTCTGCTGTCGTCTGTTTCGCCGAGCACCTGCTTCACACGGACAGGGCTCCGTACTACTTTAACATCCACTTTACTCTTCCACTCCAAGTATCGAAACTCCGGAGAGATCAAACTTTACCGTCCTGGAAACCAACAAAACTTTATGGCGATGATAATGCTTGCGCATTGGTTTTATATCCAGAGTGCTAATGAACACATGGCTCCAAAAACTAACTATACGATCACTATGCTTGAAAGGTGCCATTTATTGAAGTTGTGGGTGTCTTCAAATAATTGCACTGGGCGAATTGCACTAGCAAGTTTTGACAGCTTCACTGGGTTCAATCAAAATCTTTTCTTTTTGTAGTATGATTCTTTGTTTGTCATCTGAGACACGGTAGGCTCAGCAGACTGTAGGTGTCGCTGATGTGAGTGAGGTTCTGTGTTGGCTCCATTGGTCGATCTTTCCATGCAAAACACCTGAGGGTAATTGGAGGTGGTTTTTTTTGTAATTCACTAAATGCTTTTGGTTCAAATTCATGTTTCATCTCGACTTCGATATCTGAATTAGTTGAAGTTGGTGGGGTTGACCAATAAACATGCCAAGAATAATCTGTACATTGATTCGGAATAATGGGGCATTCAGTTGGTATCGCTGACATTAATTTGTATAATGGGTTTTCCTCCGCTTTGTAGTAAATGTTCTTCCGCTGCTATAATATTTTCATCACCTTGCTATATGACAGAATCTTACGCACAAGCGGGTGTGAACGAAGTTTCTGCTTACTGCTTACTGGGCATGGACGAAGTTGTCTAATATGCTAATACTTGTTGGTAGTTAATTTTAATGTAGATTTGCGGTAAATTGGCAGTTATGATATTGTATATGCTGGACCTTTCTTGAGGTGATCGCGATGTTGGTAACGTGACAGTGGTTTGTTTATTGATTGTTGTTTATTGTTATCGGTGAGGCCGTCCGGCTGTCCGTGCGGTGACCCTACAGTCGTTTCCCGTAGGCCAGTTAGAGTTTTGACGTTGGTGTTCTTGTACTTGCTGTTGAAGTTCTAAGAAGTCTCGATGCCAGTGTTGTGCTGAACAATGCTCATATTGTAGTGGTGGCTGATGAGTGGAGGTTTTTGTGAAGGTTTCTTGTAACGGGAGTGCAAAACGCCAGTGTGATTTTAGCTCTGACGCTTTCGGGCTGCTGGATACCAAATTTGTTTCCAGCTCAGTTGGTCTGCTCAATTGTAGCGGTTTCTTCAGGATCTCTCACGGGTTTTCTCGCATTCTCAGCTGCTCGCATTGTCGGCTTCTGTGTCTATATGAAAATATGTTTGTTGGACAGCAGGATTCAAGATGGTTGCAAAGGTTGATATAGTCCCAAATCCAGTTGCATATATGCTAGAAGTATTCGGAATGCAAAAATCGTTGCTCTACTTCAGATGTTTTGGTTGCTATGTGATGAATTCGCCATATGCGTGCCCGATCGTCCTAGTCAAAAAGAAGACTGGGCCACCATTTCTGCGCGGACTACCGCAAGTTGAACTCAATCACAGTCAGTGAATCGGCAACGCTACCGATCATAATGGAAACATTACACGACATTAACGAAGCAAAAGTGGTTTCACTATGCAGGATGGGGTACATTATTAATTCGGGTTTATGCTGTTTGAGTTACTAAACAGTCCAGTTCGGTTCCAGAAAATAATGAAAAAAAACAATGAAATCAGGTTACCTGCACCATTTTTGCTCAGTACATGATCTAATCTACAGCAGTACCATAGAGGAATACATGTATCATCTGCGACTAATCTACAAATGTCTGCAATACAACCTACGACCTGCTCTAGAAAATTTAGATGCACGAAACTACATCTCGTTTATGTGATTCAAATCCATGTTTGATCTCGACTTCGATAACTGGATTAGTTGAAGTTGGTGGGGTTGAACAATAAACAGTGGTACGTGTGTTCTATCCAATGTGACTACATTTTCGTCTAAAATCGAATACTACTACTTGGTTGACAAGGCATAGGATGCCAAGAATAATGTCGTTTCGTTGATTCGGAACAATGGTGCATTCCGATAGATAGAGTGATTGGTATTGCTGACGTTAATGGGGATAATGAGTTCTCCTCCACTTTGTAGCAAATGTTCTTCCACTGTTAGTTTGATGATTGTGTCATCTTGTTGTATGATAGAATCTTGCGGGCATGGACGAAGTTTCTGCTCGCTGCTGTATCTAATAATGCTAATACTTGTTGGTCGTTAATTTTGATGTAGATTTGTGGTAGATTCTCGTTTGTGGTATAGTATATGCTCAAACTGTCTTGAGGTGGTCGTGGTGTTGGTTACTGTGGCAGTGGTTTGGTTATTGTTTGTTGTTTATTGCTGGGTTGGGCCGCCCAGCTAGCCGTGGGTCATCCTATAGTCGTTTCCCGGTGACCGGTTAGTGTTTCGGCGTTACTGTTCTAGTACTTGCTGTTGAAGTCCTAGGAAATCTCGATGTCAGTGTTGTCTGGGCAATGCCGACATTGTAGTGGTTGCCGATGAGTGCAGGTTTTTGTGGAAGTTTGTCTAGTTGTATTTTCTTTGTGGTGGACTTGCTGGTGAAATTTTTGTAGTACCTCTATGACGTGATTCTTGTAATGAGTGTGCTTAGTGCCAGTATGATTTTTAACTTTTACGTTTTTGGACTTCTGGGTGCCAGGCCGCTCGTAGAGTTGTACTTTTTCTGTTATAAAGTACATGGCGTCGGTGGTTTGCGCTTGGTGTTCGTTGAATAGTCGTATGGTGACTGCCACAATTGTTTTGTCGCCTCAAAAATATTTTTGTAGCACGTCTTTGAACATTTATTAGGGGAGATTCAACGTATCCTACCTTGCCTATCATTTTTTTGCGTTTTATTTCGGAAGGTTGCTGCGGTGGATGTTTTGTGACTGTCCGTAATGTGGTGAGTGTTAAATTGTTCAGTAACTTGATTAGCCGATTATGTAGGCGCAAATAGTGCATTTTATTGTGTAGGTATTGACGGAAGACCCCCTTGATATTGTTGGTTTATCCTTTGGTTGGTTGAATCCATTTGATCGGACGTTTCTCCGTTCTGGGTGTTGAAGTTCTGGGCGCCACTCCAGATAACTTTGTCTTCTTCTCCAGTAGAGATTTGATTGAGCCTACTCAATTGGTAAGCTCAACTGTAGTAGTTTATACAGGATCTTGTTCAGGGTTCTATATATGCTCGAAGCAGTTTCTCAGTATTCGGAGTGCGAAAATCGCAGATCTGCTCCAGATGTTTTGATTGCGTCCTGATGAAAAAGAAAGATGGATCACCACGTTTTTGCATGGACTACCGCAAGTTGAACTCAATCACAGTCAGTGAATCCGCAGCACTACCGCAGCACTACCGAAGTGTTCCAGTACGCAGGATGGGACACATTACCAACTTCGCTTTATGCTATTTGCGTTACGAAACGTTTCAACTCGGCTCCAGAAAACAATGAAAAAATCAGGTTACCTGCACCATTTTTACTCAGTGGACGTCTACAGCAGTACCATAGAGGGCACGTATCATTTGCGACTAATCTTCGAACGTCTGCAAGAATACAACCTACAACTTGCTCTAGAAAAACGAGAATTTGGTTGCACGAAGCTGAAGCCGTAACTGAAGCATCTGGAACAGATCCGCGATTTTTGGACCCCGGAAACTAAGAAGCAGCTTCGAGCGTATATAGGAACATGCAGCTGGATTCGGGACTATATCCCAAACTTTGCAATCATCCTCACTCCACTAACAGAACTGCTATTCAACCAACCGACTTTCAGATGGACTCGAGCAACCGAGAATGTGAGGAGTACCCTGAAGGAGATCCTGAATACACCGCTACAATTGAGCCGATCAACTGAGCCGGTAACAAACTATAATTACAGAACGGTTTATTGAACCAACATGTTATAGTAGAAGGAGCTGGTAGGTATTCTAACTTGTCGGTCATACAACTCAAAATCTTTATAATAATTATTTACTGAAGAAATTGTATATCGATTCATATTATCAAACGCAATATAATATAGGTGGGAAAAGTTCCAAACATAATGATTGTTATCAAATTTCATTCTAACTTGCGTCGCGCGCTCGCTTGAGAAAATAATCATCACCAAAATTGGCCGACTACAAAACTATATATGGTCGCTTCTATAGTTGCTGAGATTTCGAAATTTATTTGTCAATCACCTTCAATGTATTTAATTTATTATGTTCGCGATTATATACTCTATGTAGTTTTTTTTTTATTATTTTTCAAACCATTATTTTATATTGAAATGTTAAAACGATTTTTTAAGGAAAAGTTTTCTTCTAAAAGCTTCTTGAATTATTAAAGGAATATATTGCCATTAAATGAGCATGTTTTTTGCCATTACTCGAAAATGATCGTATTTACCGAATTGTACGAAGACTACTTTTTCATATAATACTCTGGAGATTTGTCTACATCATTCGTGCTATGCAAGAATAACTTGCATGGTAAGGAATTGGAGTATCATTTACAGAACTTGTTATTTTGAAAATACTGAGATAAAGAGGTCATTTATGTAAAGAAGAAAAGAAGAGGCCTAAGGATTGACCCTTGAGGAACTTCCTTAGATGTTTCTGCAATGATACCATTGTATTGAACATACCGACAACGATTTCAGATGTATGATTGAATTAACAGAATTACTGTGTTTGTCAAAATTATATTTTATGAGGTTTTTAAGAGAATACTATGAAAACTGCAGTCAAACGATTTAGATCAAATCATTTATTGGTGCTAATTACAGGTTACACAGGTCACAATATATTTAATATACAATAGTAACAATATAGATAATAATGATGTGCAAGTATGATATATATGATCTGATTGTACTGTCCAACCAATGACTAGGACCCTCCAGCCTTCAGGCGAACCAATCCATATCAGACCACTTCTTTACATTTAGAAATTCTGCATGACAATAAAGTGCTTTTCGTAGTAGGAATTTCTTGACTTTTTTTTTAACTTTTTGAAGTCAACACTCGAATCTTGACTCGTTGGAGTAGATGATTGTAGAATGTAAGCAGCCAGTATCGTGTACTGGTTTGCGTCCTGTATATTCTGTTGCTTGTCAATGAAATATATTTGTTGAAATTATGTTTGTGTTTGTGTAGAAGATTTGAAACTGGTTCTACTACAGATTTGAAATCACATTCCGTGCAGTCGAAAGGCTTCTCTCGGTTATGATTTCGTTTGTGATTTAGAAGATTTACTTTGTGTACAGTTTGAAGTCACATACCGTACATTCGAAAGGCATGTTTTCTGACGGAGTACGTTTGTGATTTCAAAAACTTACTTTGTGGGCAGTTTTGAAGCCACATTCGGCATACTCCAAATACTTCTTATTGATTATGTTTGTGTCTTACAAGATTTCTCTTTACTGTAGTTTTGTAACCACATTCCGTATAGTCGAAACGCTTCTCTTCTGATGAGTTCGTTTGTTATTTAGAAGGTCTCCTTTGTGTCCAGTTTTGAAGTCACATTCCGAACACCCGAAAACTTCTATTTTGAATAAGTTCGTTTGTGATTTAGGAGAGTTACTTTCTGTGCAGTTTTGAAGTTACATTCGGTACACTCGAAAGGCTTCTCTTCTGAATGATTTCGTTTGTGTCTTACAATATCTCTTCACTGCAGTTTTCTAACCACATTTCGTACAGTCGAAAGGATTCTCTTCTGAATGAGTTCGTTTCTGCTTTAGAAGGTTTACTTTGTGTACAGTTTTGAAATCACATTCCGTACACTCAAAATGCTCTTCTTCTGGTTGAGTTCGTTAGTCATTTCGAAGAGTTACTTTGTATGCAGTTTTTAAATCACATTCCGTACACTCTAAATGCTTCTCTTTTGCATGAGTTCGTTTGTGTTTTGGGAAACTTACTTTGAGTGCAGTTTTGAAGTCACATTTGGTACACTCGAAAGGTTTCTCTTTTTAATGAGTTTGTTTGTGATTTAGAAGACTTACTTTATGTGCAGTCTTGAGTCACATTCGGTTCACTCGAAAGGCTTCTCTTCTGAATGATGTCGTTTGCAACTTAGAAGATTTCTGTTTACTGTAGTTTTGTAATCACGCGAAAGGTTTTTCTTTTCAATGAGCTTGTTTGTGATTTAGGAGACTTACTTTGTGTGCAGCCTTGAGTCACATTCGGTTCACTCGAAACGTTTCTCTTCTGAATGAGTTCGTTTCTGATTTAGAAGGTTTACTTTCTGTACAGTTTTGAAATCACATTCCGTACACTCAAAATGCTCTTCTTCTGGATGAGTTCGTTAGTCATTTCGAAGAGTTACATTGTATGCAGTTTTTAAATCAATTCCGTACACTCTAAATGCTTCTCTTTTGCATGAGTTCGTTTGTGTTTTGGAAAACTTACTTTGAGTGCAGTTTTGAAGTCACATTTGGTACACTCGAAAGGCATCTCTTCTGGTTGATTTTGTTTGCGTCTTAGAATAGTTATTGATAACATTTACCAAAATCGCGTATCAATTTTATTTTTAATTACTATTTAGAATTCAGTAATTCAAATCTTTTTTTGAATCATTGGTTCTACCACGTTTTATTGCTTCAATTATCTTCTCTTAGAGCCCTCTCCTTCATTATTTCGTGTACTTTATTGCGTCAACTTCTCCTAGGTCCTAGGTAACGAATTTTTAATTTTTTTGATTAGCACAAATTTCTCTAACGTTCTATCTTTAGTAATTTTTGTGGACCACTATAATCAACAGGTACTAGTTATAATTGAGAAATTCTTATGCTACTCTTTTTATATATTATTCTTTTTATTATATATTAATATTGTACTATATATTATAATTTTAATATTATATATATATATATATATATATATTATAATGTTAATATTATTAAATGTAACGAACGTTGTAATATGAACACTTTGTAATGTTTATTTTATTTATTTTAATTACAAGTTTTGATGAACGGTTAAACAATACAACGGCGGTTGACAAATACATTTAACAATACTCTCAAAAGTGAAATTAGAATGTTATGCAAGAGGTGATTGCATGAAACGGTTTTTTATTCAGTAACAAATTGTTCAGATACTACCACATATTCATATAATATTCTTCGTAAAATTAAAATCACCGGATTATCAATTATTTTGTAACGATAGTAAGAACAATACAATAGAGATTAAAATTATTTTATATGAAATGATTATGGTGTGTGTGTTTTTATTATTTATTTGTGGTGAAGAAATTATATTTTAAATCAACATCCGTTAACCATAATAATTACTATTGCCAACAGTACATTTTTTTATAACTCCTATAATCAGTGACGTATAAAATTCTTTTATTTTTACTTTTGGAGATCTAATGAACAAACGATTAAAGTGTTATGATTCAAAAAGAATAAATGTGTAATAATTACGAGGAGGAATTAAAAAATTTTCATAATAAGAATTGATATTGAAGAGTCCGGGCCTTCCCACAATCACTTCCTTCCATGATTCTCGCTCAATATCGAACCGTTTCCTCCCAAGACGTCGGAATCATTTCCAGTTATCCATCCCATCGAAGTCTTGTTCTTCTTACTTCTACTGATGTACGAGGTGTTTCATGCAAGCTATGTAACTGTCTGTTATATCGACTTCACCAGGTTCCATTTTCTTGGGCTAGCCCGTAGGTTTTCCTAAGAATGTTACGCTCCCAAGCATCTTCTCCTCTCTTCTTTTGGTAAGTTTGGTAAAACCTAGTTTCGATCTTACGACAAATCGTGCGTGACTAGAGTACTTTTACGAGACTGAAATAGTAGGTATTTCCTTGTGTATTTCCAGTAGCCATTTTTTTCCTAATTTAACTCATTGTATTATTATCCTCGGTGAGTTTAGTTCACATGCACGAGGGATGCTGTTAAAATTTCGAGATGTGGCAACACTGTACTTAAGCGAGTATTAACGTATAAAGCGTCATGAAGTTTGATCTGTCAGTTGTCAAACAAAAATGACAGATTGTAAATATATCAAACCGTACATAAAGTTGTGCACATTTTCAAACACTATCATTGATAATTAAGCTGTCTCTATTTTGCGTCCATTTTGTTCTCTCCATTTAGTTTTACTCCATTTTGTATATGCTACTTATGGGCTAGTAAGTAGCAGATATTTTATTTATACACTGTTAACGTTAAGACCCGCTTTTCATGATTCTTTTTAAACTTCTTCATATGTCATGGATATTTACTGTTCTTCCCAAAATTACTATATCACCAGCTCAATAATGAGTACTGTTTGATTATACAGCGTTGCCGATTGACTAGGCTTTCTACCTCGTATGAAACGCGCCAGTGCATCTATGTCCTTTTTCTGGCATCATGTTCCTTCTCTGGCATCTATGTTCCTGACCACTCGTACCAAAAATGGATGGAAAGTAAACATGATTAGGAATCACCTTGACGAAGCCCCTTGTTTACTTTGAGAATTCGTTTCGTTTGAATACGTTTGAGAATTTGTTTGAAAATTCATTTTGGGCTTTAATTTTGAGCCTTGAAAGATCCAATGTCATCTTTACCAATCACGAGAATTTCTTTGGCATTGTAACATCATCTAGAATTTTGTACGTGTAGCTCATTCAACGCCACTTCCCATTCTTTCGGCATCAGTTCTTCTTTTCATATCCTTAGTACCAGTTGATGTATTTAGTTGTGTAGAAAATCTCCACCATATTTTAGAGGCTCTGCATTAATGTGACTTTCTTGTTCTTCATTCCCTTTATTATGTCTTTGGTTTCACTCAAGGTTATTTCTTGCATTTCTCGATCATGGTCTGGTAGATAGAACTCATCTTTGTCTTCATCTTTGTTTATCACCTGTTCCATTCCCGAATTTCTGGAACATACTCCATCCAACGTTTAAGCACTCTTTTACGCTCATCAATAAGATTTCCATCTTTGTTTTCATACATTTTAAATCGGGCTAGAATTCTCTCTTCTTCTCCTTCAGTAGCGTATACATTGTCTGTAGTCCTTTATTCTTGCTGATTCCTCCGCCTTTTCCATTTTTCCCCACTTCCCATTTTCTTGTTTCTTTGCTGCTCTTCTAGTCTCTGTATACAGGTTCCTCTTTCATCTGGTGTCTTTCTGTAACATTTTAATTCTTGTGTCTGCCGCCTGTATACATTCTTTATCAAATCATTTCTATCTCCTCTCCCGCTGTTTTAATCCTAGTTACATTAACATTTCTTAATAATTCCGTTTCTAGAGTCACGCTAAATTCCTCTACAGTCTTCTTGTTTTCAATTAATTTTCGACTGTCATTCTTGTATACTTTTCTTGTTCTGCTGTTCTTAATTCTACATATGCGCTGTTTATAGCACGACTTAACCAGAAAGTGAACAGAGTCAAATTAGCACCTCTACAAGTTCGTACACAAGTTCGATCATTCTCATGTCTCTAATCAATTAATACATGATCAATCTGATTCCCGGTAAAACTATTTACTTTTGAGCGGGTCTCATTACACGGCACTCTATTATATTTTCATATTTTATTGTCTCAAGAGGACCTTTTTGTTTCTCTTGTTTTTATCTGTTTACTAGCTAAACCCGGCCACGCTTGGCTGTGGCTTAGTTTGATATGAAATGAATCTCAGTCTGATATGAAATGCCGACATGGCCTAATTGATGCGGCCAGCG
>WYDF02118739.1:0-10197 GCA_009867245.2 Adranes taylori
TCTTGGTTCCTCAATTACCAACACTGGGAAATGTGAAAGCGAAATACGCCGTCGTCTAACTATGGCAAGATCAGCGATTACCAAGCTACATAAAATATGAAAAGACAAATCTATCACCAAGCCAACGAAACTCCGTCTTGTTGATGCTCTTATCTTCCCCATTACAACGTACGCAGCGGAAACATGGACTTTAGACAAAGCAAGTAAAAACCGAATAGAGGCTTTCGAAATATGGGTTTATAGACGATTCTTACGAGTACCGTGGACAGAACACCGAACCAACGTATCCGTATTACAAGAAGTTGATCCACGCACAAGGCTGCTAACCAGAATAAACCGCAGGTATCTGCAGTACCTTCGGCATATAGTTAGAAGATCAGGAACAATGGAACGACTAATCATAGAAGGGAAACTAGAAGGAAAACGCCCAAGAGCAGATCTCCAACTAGATGGGTAGACCAAACAAAACCATGCATGATGCCGAAAGAATTGCACAATATAGGCAAGCATGGAATCAACTGCTGAATCAAATATAAATGGTGTCACTACATCCTTTGGAGGATAATGGAAAGAGGAGGAGGTACGAGGGCTGTTTGACTGGAATGTGACTTTTCAATACTATTTTCGTGGTACAAAAAATATTTTATTTCCCTTGCAATACTACATACTTAAGTGAGTGGCTTTCCAATTTTTAAAACCATCCAAAAAGTAATCTTTCTGAAATTCTACAAAATATACATTCGTTGCGGATGTGTATTTAATATACTAAATATACGAATATGTTGGATGGGGCAGTAATTCGTAACATAATTTTATGAATTTAGCGGACGAATGAGAGGCGCGTTAACTCATTTGAACAGAAATTTCTTTTTGAAAAAATGCGGTGGTGTTTTCTTTTGTTCTGTATTGAAAGGGATTCGCATAAATATTGTTCAATTAGTATGGTTCCTGTTTTGAAAGAGTCAATAAAGCTTACGCATTGGGAATCCCAAAAGATAGTGGCCATAACTTTATTCGCTGGAAAAAAAAAGGGTTTTGTCTTTTTGGAACACGTTCATTGCAAGACGTCCATTTTTTGATAATGCCTTAGCTTCTGGCGTATGGTGATGTATCCCAGTCAGTGGAAATTGAAACACGAATGCGAATTTGCGCTGCAGTCAGCAAACGGGGCACCAAAATATGCCGCGTTTTCCAATTTAAATGTTGATGTAAAATAATGTGCACCCGTTTCGTTGAAAATGTAAGTAAATAAACAACCTTTATTGGCAAAAATTTTCAGAAAATAAAATTTACGATAAACTTTTCTGGACATAAAAGGTTGGTCAATAAAGCCGTACTTGGAAGAAGAAGAAGAACAAGACAAATTGCAACTTCAGATTCAAAATTACTACGAAATTGTAATCACAAAAAATTGCACAACAGGCGTTGATGCAACAAACTTTTGACACTTGTGCATTTGCAAAGTCTGAAGGGAAACAAATGTTGGTTGAGAAATAAACCACAAGAAGAAATGGAAAATTGACTGCAAAGTAGGAGATGATATGGCAATAGAACAGTTTTAAAAAACAAAGAATTGATTGTGACTAGGTCAAAGTTCAAACAAAAATTTGGTTACTTGTTTGACTACCAGACGTCATTCATTTGCTTAGCCGAATATGGACCGCAGTAATTGCTAATGGGCGCTCCCAGCTTGTGCTTTAGAACTTGGCGTTAAGGTATATGTCCCAAACACCGTAAATTAGTTCTGGAAGCTGCTTTGAAGCCTAGTAAATGTATACATTTCGGTTCTAGAGTATGAACCTTTCAGTAGTCAGCAGCGTCTCATCAACCTTGTATGTGTCAAGATTAATTAGTAGAAAATGTTGCACACTTCATTTTGTTTCAACAATGCCTTCCAAATCGGCCAGATGCAAATCCAATGGACTGGTCCACTTAAGGTAGTTTAGAAGCTAAGGTTTGCACTAAAACCATGGAAGTTTGGATTCGTTAAATTCAGCGCTTTGTCGGGAATGGGAACGGACTCCGTGGTGCAGCGTCCAAATCGTTCTTTTATAGACTTTATCAAATTATCAATGTACGAAACGGATATGCTAAACAATGAAATGTTTTTCGAAAAATAAAATAGTTTAGAATATTCCTGTTGAAGTAAATAAAATGTTGAGCAATGAATTCTCTATAGTGTTTTGAATTGGGAACACTTTATGCTTTGCATCAAATTTTAGTTCCCATTAATTGGTTTTTACACCATTTTGAATTGTCACATGTGATTTCGGACAGCTTGGCACTTACAACCCTTGATCACACAATGACTATATTTATGGGGTAAGATTTGTACAGTTTCCGTACTACGTACCGCTATGGGGTTAATTAGCTAATGGCTGAGCTCGGTATCACAATTATAGCTAGGTACAGCATTACTTAAAAATTATTCGATAACGGGGTTAGGCGTGAACAAATAAAAGGGTGTTATTCTTAAATGTCGTATAATAGGAATAATAAACAAAACAACGATGACAATGAGATATGTCAGATAATATCAGATAAAAATAGTAAAACAGGTAAAAATACTAGAGCTTAATAATTAGTACCATAGAAGAATACAAGATCAGTTAATAAATACATACTAATAAATAAAACTTTGATGAACTTTATAATATTTTCTTTAAAGAACTTTATTGATACTAATCATTGTATCATGTTTATATCTTCTTACTTACATAATTAGTTTGATCTCTAGTTCATCACATAAAATTAATAAATAAACTTAGTTCAATTTATGCAATTCCTAAATAAGGATGTTACATGTAAATTCACATAACGGTAGTCATCTCTATTAGGGGTAATATCAGCTTACAATACAATTCACAAAATTTACAGTTTTTGCGTGTCTGTTTTACTATTTAATTACACTCTGTTACTTTAAACTATCTGATTAAAAATACTATATCCCTAAATGATTTCTATTAACAATTTTGTAACGGCTTGAAGAAACAAATCGCTACTTTCTAATAATTAATTAACCAAATCCCCTATCTTACTTCATACTTCAATTAGTTACCCGTCACGTGACTCGCGATTAACTTCAACTATATTTCTAATACTAACTTCGTATTACTTCTACTTCAATTTTTAAAAGATCCTCCATATAAGTCTTTATTGTTTCTTCCCCTTCTACTCTAGTTTCCCTACTTTTAATGAACTACTGCTCCTAATTTGTGGCGCGCTGGCTAGCCGTGAAGCCCACTCTACTAATTACACATAGCCTGAATACCTTTGTTGTCGGTCATGCTGAGCTTGTATCCACCTATTGCTAACACAATTACACATACTCATACATTCCACTGGCCTAATTATTATTATTCATTAATTGTTTTTAATCAGATTGATTCTGCTGATGCTCCTAGTACTAGTTACTCAATCAAAACCTACTCGTTACCATTACTTATACTTTGCGTTTGTACTGCCATTGCATCACAGTTCTGAGGTAACTTAGTATAAAAATTTGTTTATCACCATTATATTCTAACTTAACTTATATGGGAGTAACTTGTTCCAATGATTACAATTTTATTTTTTCAACAATACTTGCTCAACTGAAGTTTCTTACATTACATAGCATTTCTCATTTCGTAACTACTGACCAACCTAATAAACATTACTATGAATGTAGCCATCTTTACTTTTAAATGATGACTCTTTGTTCTTAATTTTTTAAACTATATAAAGCATTACAGTTTTTTTTTATAATTCGGTGTTTCTGTTGATATAAATAAATAAAATAATAAATCGCATTTATATATTTTATTACTCTATTCCTTACAGCTTATTTCTAGAGATCATCAACCTATATTCCTTCAAGCAGAACTGGATTGCTACAGAGTAAAACCTGTTAACATTTCTGTAGTAGACGCTTTAAATCGATGGGGGCAATATGCAGAATACGACGCACTTGGATGTTATATAAAATGTCTCTATGAAAAATTAAATTTACTCACACCAAATAACAATTTGCGGATTAACAATCTGGATAGTAATACACCACAAAAAAGTAGTGCTCATTCTATAAGTATATTAAATAAATGTTTATATCTTATGCAAACTAATGAAGATATTTGTAGAAAAGTCTACAACTATGATAAATGCATTGTGTCTGAAATAATGCAACAATATGAAGAACAGGAGTGTTTAATTGCAAACTGTGAAAGTTTAAATAAATATATATAAATAGAATATTAAAATAGAAGAATTGATATTTTCTTTGCTTCCATAACTGTAAAATAAATTTTTAGGTATATCCCTAAATACTTTGTATGAGTAATGAATATTATCTTTAAAGAATTTATATTGACAGGTTGAATTTTATGACATTGAATCGCGTAAGTCCTAAATAGATAAATAAATTCTACTTCCAGTTAAAGCATACTCAATTCTAATGAGAGATGGTAGAGTCTATGGAATCAGTTTGATTAAATTCAAAATTCAATCCTAATAAAGCAAGTACGCCCCGTGAATTAATAACACAAATTAAATAAACCACGATTGACTTACGATTCAGCAAATAATTTATTTTACATGCCTTAGGGGATCTATGAATTTTGCTAAGTATAAAATAAATAGCGTTAAAAATTTATTTGATTTACATATATGTCAATTAAGGAGTGCTTGACTTGGAATAAAGATTTATTCCCCTGCGATTATTTATTTAGAATAACCCAAAGAATTTCTTAATCTTCCTTAATCAAGATGTATAATAACATATTTGCCTACTTACACCTGAATATCTGTCATAATTCTCACAATAACAATTGAAAATAATAAAGCAAAAAAATCGTAATTTAGAGAAATAAAGTTGACGGCTGTTATAAATCTAGCTATGAATTGGTAAGAATCTGACAAAAAACTGGTTTCATTTCCCGCTGACCTTCCGCTTTTATACTTTCAAGTCGGCTAGTCACGTAACATTACACATCTGATTCGCCATAAGTTTGATGCATCTCACTTCTGCTTATTAGAAAGCCACTGATTTGTTTTTCCTTTATCGCTCTCTCTGTCTCTCTCTCACACACACACTCTCTCTCTAACTTCGTAAACAAACAAACGTCTATCCTCAATATTCGCGAGTTTACGTTAGTTGTCGTTCCTATTCGCGTAAAAAGAAAATTTTCTTTTTCTTCGTTTCTAGTTTTCTCCGTCGTGGCAAGTTTACACTTTATCTACAAAGTAACAAGTGAGTCCTGACGCGTGTCTATTTTTCAGATAGAATGAATCTTTATATTTTATTCAGAAATTAATTTATAAAATGATAATGATAGATTGCTACATTGTTTTATGGAATGTATTCACTTTAGGGCTTTCCTTTCATTTACATATTATTCCAGGTCATTTTAAATATCAAAAATCTCTACAGTAGAATCAACAAAATTGAATATGCCTACTATTTTTGTCGTTGCAATGTATTATTTTTTAAGGCTCCAATAATATGTGATCTTTTTCGTTTTAAAATCAGGGCATGTCTTCCATTGGTACTACTTTCTGTTCTTATTCGGTTGTCTGTTTTGGTTTCCGAATGAATTGCTTCTTTATATGTCTTACTTTCCACGCATGCCAATGTCACTGCAAAATCCACACTATTGCCTAAATTGTTTGCTTCCAAATTAAGTTTTTGCTATTTGTTGACATTTATTATTCCACTAATCCTTAATTCAAGATGTTTATTTAAGTTATTTACTGTGTGGAGTTTTTCCTTCAAGCATGATATATGAAAACTATTTGCATTTTCCGTAGTTAATTCTGGAACTCCATTTATAATCTGTAACAGAATATTATAGGGACCATCGCCATTATAGGATCCATGAAAATAATATTGGATATTTTGATGTAAATGATCTTCTGAAAAATTGGTGATGAGTGAATCATTCAGCGTCTGTATTAATCGGATATGGTGATATTGTGACATTGGAGGAAATGGACGTTGACGAGTGAAGTGAGCGAATGTAGACGGTCTGCTAATGTAGGTGAGCAAATGCTGGTTGTAGAAAGTAAATTTTCATTGCGTCGCGGCGTCGACCCGTTAGTATAGGTGATGCTTTGATGAGGATGAGTCGTTGGCGAGTTGACTTTCTAGCGAAGTTGACTCATTGACGAGGTTGACTCATTGGCGAGATTAACTCATTGGCAAGGTTGAGTCATTAGCGAGCCTGTTATTTCGACTTTTCCGCTGGCTTCTTCGTCACTGGTCATCTCTCGGTTTGATCGACGACGTAGGTACACGGAAGGATTTTGAAATATGGAGATGATAGAGAGTGTATGGAGAAGATTCTATGGAGAAGATTCTATGATATCATAATATGTTCTCTAAACAGATGGAATGTTCAAGAGATCTTGCGAACAGCAACCCCTTAACAATGCAGACCTCAGACCCCAAGAAATGTCCGCAGTAATTTTTATATGGACAACGTACAAAAGCCGCACGCTTCTTTCAAGTAAATAGGAAAATCTGGTTAGATGAAAGTATACGACGTCATCGCACGCAAATCTTATTAAACCTATTAAGAGTTGTTTGTTGGAAATTGTGTATCGTAAAACCTTCGGTTGGACGAAGTTATTAAACTGAGCATTTATTAAATTAAAATATGCCCGCGAAAGTCAGAAAGCCATAAACGAAATCCTGATGAAAACAACAAAAGATTTATCTCCGCATATATGGGCAATTTTATGCTTCTCGTTCAGGGTTAGAAAAAGCAAAAATTTAAAGTACCGATGGCCTAAATATACATACGTGCAAGGAAATCAGAAATCACTTTTAATCTCCTCTGACATTAATGTCTCTTATTTTCGAGCAAACAGCGCAAAAACAGACCACGGGATTGCGGGCGCTATATGTTCTGCTAAAATTGTTTCTGCATCTCTCTCTTCTATCTCTATAGGTGCAAGGTTCGATGACTGCTCACAAAAATTTCTGGGGTTATACATCGTATAACTTTTCTACGATAAAATTATTTTTCTTAATTACTTAGCAATTTTGAGCTTACTTGTCTAACTAGTTTTTAGTGCATTAATTAGCTAATGAGTATTTGATTGATACTTTTATTCCAGTTATCAACTATGTAGGAGGCTTAACTCCATCGATTAACATCGATCAATTAACTCCCTTTTTTTTCAATTTTCCTAGTTTTGTACTTAAAGGAGGTCACTATCCGCCATCTTCCTAGCATTATGATGCGAGAAACCGAATGTTTTACGTTAGTCTTTTTAAAGCTTTTACTACATAAATCAAAAAATTTAAATTATAATGAATACTATATTGTTATACTGTGTTAGATGCCTTTTTTGCTATTTCATCATCTATTCGTTATTTAGTTGCCTGCAATGCCCTTGTACGCTGGTGCCCATATCAGTGTAATTGAATTTGTCAGTGCCAGTCTGTACAGTGCTCTGATGCATTCGCTCGTTAGTCTAGATACGTTTCTTGCGTTGTTAAACACCTGAAATGCCCCTAAGTGTTGCTTACTATAAAATTCTGTGTTTGTTATATTTCCTTTTTATGCGTTCCTGTACGCAACGGAGGATTGCATATATTTAGGCCTGAAAAATCTGGTTAAAAGACAGGAGATTTTGCATTTTGCTTGTTCTCCGTATATTTCTGATTCCGTATTTCCAAAAGCCTTTGAACTATTTGTGAACTAGAGGAGATTTCGGAAAGATAGGAGAGTCTTACCTTAATAAACCTGAGTTTATGATGACGTCATAGTTTCTGTATAGATTGTAGGCTAAGATATACAGTCCGAGTTTATTTCTAGTATTTCATCCACTGTAATTTTAGAATACTCACTTTCATAAGCTGTTAAATTTGAGATGTTTTAATCTCACATATGTTACCCAAGTTACATTTTTCCAAATTTTACAAAAAAAAAGTTATTATTATGCCGACAGAGCTCGGATAATCGAAAACTCGGATAACACGAACTCTGTCGAAGATCGAGAAGGAAACGTATAGTTAACTGGTAAAATGAATGAAAACATGGTCAAAGATGTGAGAAAAGGCATCTAATGTATTATCAAATGAAAAAATGACGCACAAATAAAAATACTAAATGAAAAAAATATACTACATGTTCCACTTAAAAAAGTTATTTCTTGAAGTCCATAAGTGCTTTCTGTTTAACGGAACTCTGTTGGAGGTCTGTTGAACTTGTCTCTGACTATTTCTCTAGACACTTTTCTATCGCTTTGCATCATTCACTGTGGCTGATTTTCTCATTCCCCATTCCAATACCTTCATTCTCACTTTCACACTTTCTTCAGCCTCTACATACACGGCCACTACTATCTTCTCATCAGTCACTTCCAATTGTCCGTTTGCGTTGAACCAATCGGCAACATCGTTTTCAGTGATTGTTTCATCTGCCAATATTTGAGCTAGCTTTGCAAGATTGAGGTCGATTTCATCGTCATGCTCTAAGTTTCTTGCTTTTCCGTGACGTTTAATAACATCCTCCACGACTTCTGAAGAGTAAAACTTTTCACCTAGCTCCATTTATCACAGTTAAAAATCTGTTGAGGTGAGAAATCTCCGTCTTTAATCAGAGTTTCAAATTCGTCCTTGAACTGTAATACGATGGCATTATTGTTTTCAGATGAACCCACTCTCTGCTTGCTATCAATTCTTCTTCTCCGGCTTTAAAATTATCGTGGAATACTGTAGCCTTTTTCTGTAGCATATGCCAACTCACTGGACTTTCTTTGCTCCGGAGCTGTGTAAAGGACATAAACAAGGCACTTCAAATATTTTCAAACTCTCCGGTATTCATAGTTTTTCTTTTACCACTCTCGTCGTCGTTTTGCGCACACCATTTTTCGCTTACAGTCCGTTTTTTCTCGAGTCTCCTACGGTCACTTCTTCCATACCTAACCCTGAAGCCACTTTTTTAATTATCTTCTTTATCGAGTCTGTTCATGGCTTGTAATTTAGTTTCCAAAGACACAACAATCCTTTTGCGTTTAGCACTTATCACATACATAAGCAATATAAATAAATCAAAACAACCTGTAAACAAACTGGTCACTAGCACAATGAAAAAGCAACTGAGGTCAGTGACAGTAGACAACCGATCTATGCGGACCGCCCCCTACCACTACAATCCTTCGTGCGCGCGCTATTTCTATTTTTACACTACTGTGACTAATATAAGTATAGTACAGTATTGTAGTACGCAGTACAATATCATGATCGATTTTCCACTATATGATGCGGATTCGCTTTGCGCGGCATTTTGCCCGAATGCATTTCTAACTTTTCTGGGACTATATACGTCGGTTAACCAGGAACTCGAGTAGTCCGTCTCGGATAACCGGTGCTCTACTATATCTACCGTTTCTGCGAAAGAGCTTACGTCATTGATATCGGAATTGGATGGTGGTCCTAATTCTCATATTATTTTAGATGAATGGCTTAAGAGAATACGTGCAGTTAAAAATTTGCATAAGTCTGTTAGTGTTAATTAGTAAGTTGACTTCTGTTAGTTCCATTAAATTAGTTCCATTCAAAAGCGGAACATGTTACAATGAGCTTGGTAGAATTTGAACTTACAGAGGTATGAATGTTTTGCAGTAGAAGAAGATAATTTAAGTTTGATGCGTAATTTGGAAAGATTTCAATGTATTATATGGAAAAGGTAGTATTAGTTAATCGTCTGAGTCTCAGTATGCCTGACATAGTTGGGTACTTTATCGATGGTTTTGATCATCCTTGTTTACAATATGAAGCTAAATTAAGTCGCTTTGTATCCTTAAATGACTTATTAGTAGTTAAGAATGATACTACAAATAACGGGCGTTTGCAGACAGTTACAAAAGGGTCAAGTATTCCTTTAGCTGTCAATAAGTCGCAACAGTGCAGTGGTCCTGAAATTCGATGGTATAATTGTAATGGTGTAGGACATGTTGCGTGTGCATGCATTTATCCAAAACGGGAAAGAGGTACATGCTTCGAATGTGGAGCAAGAGATCATCAGCAGAGGAATTGTCCTCGAAACATTGAGGTAAATAATCTTGTTACGGCAGACAACCACCTGCATTTTAAAGGTAAATCCTGCATATACGGTAGAAATAAATTTAGATAAGTAGCCTAATTCTAGATAGAATTCAATTTTGAATTCAGGTAGTTCGTTTTCGCTTATTCACGATTCACTAGAAAAT